>JAVSBS010005572.1:55557-90201 GCA_033124195.1 Coracias cyanogaster | reverse complement strand
AACTTGTTAAATGCTCATCAATCTCCGTGGTTGCCTATGAGCTTGTTGGGGTAGTGTCTCGCCTTGCCCTCAATCCTCTTCCCTTTTGGGAGGCAGTACGGATGCTGGCGCCCGGACCGTGACACTTACTGAGAAAAAACAACTTTATTCTCTTGCTTTACAACTAATGCAGGAAGTCAAGGGAATGATTATGACTTGCTAGTTCCACGCTAGTAATTCAGGCCTGTTGGTGAGCACTATTCTTGAATACCCTAATTAAAAGACTTAGTCAATTTCTTGCAAATAGCATTTGCAAAATAAACATAGAGACTTGCATTAAATATGGAAAAGTGCTGTGACTTCCTCCTTCCTCAGAAAGAGCTTTCTGAGTTGTTGTTGCTATGGCATCCTTCACTTCATTCCCACTACTGCAGGAGATTCAACAAAATCCTTATATATACAAGCAGGTGCTTTGATTTTGGAACTGCTCATATGCTTTAAATTAGACATCTGCTGAAAGCCTTTGTTGAACAAGACCTGCTGTCTCATTTTGCTCATATTTTCAGTTTGCAAGAAGAACTATATAATAAATGCTCTTTGTATAAATGGTTCACAACCTATAGTTTCTATTTTATGGGCTGGTTATAGGCTGGATGTTGTTGTTCCTAACCACACTGTTTATCGAGTAAATAGCTCTGTGTGAACGTTGTGGTAGAACATTGTGATGGCTCAGAATGCATTGCAGAAATTCAGAATTCCTGTACTCCTGTGAAATTATTGCAGAAAATCACAGTATCAAAGAAACTATGGCTGTGATTTTGAAAGACAAAGTATTTAATAACAGTAGCACTTTGAAGAGCATTTGTTTTTAAAAAATACTCTTTTTTTGAAGATTTGGGGTTTTTGAGGTTTCTTTGTGTTTATTCGGAGTATAGTAATACAAACAGTTGTGCAGACTAAGCTAGCTAAGGAATGGGAAGGAGAAATGAAGGGCAGAGTCGGATAAGCAGAGCAAGAAGGCAACAAGGTAATGCTGCTGCAGGTAATTTTGTGAACGCACAAACTAAGGCTGTAGAAAGCCTAGAAATGTTACTGAATCTATTCCTCTCTTCAAGATAGGATCATGGTTGACAGATTTTGCCTAACTTGTTTTTAAAGACTTGAAATGGTAAGATTTCAAGACTGCTCTAAGCAATCTGTTCCTATGATTATCTTTCTCTTCATGTAAATATAAAGAAAAATTAATATGCATGAAATGCTAGTACTGTTATCAATACTACTGTTAAAAACAATCATTTCCTTTACTTTGACTGCAAGGCTTCTGATTTTTAAAATAAACATGTGCATTGTAACAGGGAATATTGCTAATTTTTGCTATGTATTTAATTACGTATAAACTGTAGTGATCCGTCCCAACTGTATAAACAAACATGTATGCTACAAAATATATATATAATAATTAGTGAGCACTTATGAATAACCTGTATATTTTCTGGATATTTTTCTTTTGTTTGCTATCAAAAAAACCCCAAATTATATAATTCATCTTAAGTCTCATAAAAGGTATTGTGGGCTTTAAAATATTGTCATGTGACTCAAGCCATCTGCATCTTGCCTTTTACAGGCGTTACGCATGCTCTCTTACTGCATTGGAGACTGATTCCTTTCAACTCTGGTCTCTGTTCCCTATTACAGTCATTCAGTAGTAAGTGCTATTTTTTAATCTTCTCACTGGTACTGGCTGTGGCTACTGTGGCATTAATAGGAGCTTTCATTGCTCTTTGTGTTTTTTATGTGAAGAGAAGCCACATATCTGAAGGAAATGTCCAGCCAATAAATTGTAACATTCTGTGCTAGGCTAAAAAAACAGGTGAGAAACACTGCCATGTCTCATTCCTAAGGACAGTAGTGAGGCTTATGCCAGGAAAAGTTTTATCCTGTAATGTTATTGATGCATTTTGGCTACAGAATTTGAAAAAAAAAAAACTTTCTGTCAGAGGTTTGGCATTCCCAGTGTGCAATTCAAACCTACCAGTGTACATATCATCCCTGCCAACACTGAGGAAATTAGGACTGTCCATATTAACATATCTTAAAGATGTTAATATCTTAAAGAATCACTAAAATCTCTGAAGCTCCCAGGATCATAGGAGAATTCAATATGTCAGTGTGTTTTACAAGTTGGGGATTGTTTTTGATGAGTAGCTGCCTGTCAACTTGTTGTTCAAACTGTTAACAAGACTGTCCTGTAGCTCAGAAACTTAGGATATCCAGGGATTGGTGACACTGTGCAGAATGAGTGTAGAAGCAAGGTTGGTTTTCCAAATAAACACCTTAAATCTACAAGCTGCCTGATGCCTGTCAATTTGAAGCAATAGCCATGACAGAAATCACTTTTGTGTAAATAAGAATATGTGAAACTTGAAAACATTAGTTTAGCTAGATAACTTAGAAGAGCACATCTGAAATATGAAGCTAAAAAAAGTAAGTTTTAGCTCAGTTTTAGGAATATTTTTGACATTGTCATCATGATCATATTGGGATTCACAGGATTCTAAGAAGAATATTTTGAGGATATCATTTATATGACTGCACCAGCTATTAGTTTTGTGAGACAGCTAGGAAATGAGTTAGTGAAGAGGAACCTATAAAAATAATTATTCTTGTTGCACATAGACTTCATTTACAATTTTTAGTGAACAGTCACCAACTTTCTACTTCCCCCTTTTAATTCTATATATTATTTTCTTCCTAATATAGCCCAGTTTGCACTGTGCTTGACATAGGCTAAAAGGCAAGGTGTCTTTTGCTATAGGTGGCAGCACTAGCTTATTACAAATGATGGGCTTCCCTCCCTTGAAGAAAACAGATATAAGGATATCTGGGCAGCATGTGGTTTCTATGTAAAGCAACAGTGTTTAAAATTTAAAGATCCAAAATGCAACCACAATTTTTTTCTTATAGGGAAGATAACTATACTATCTCCCTCATGTATATTTTCTAATGCCCAGTTAGGGGTGACACTGAAGAAATACAATCTCTGGCCCCTTTTCTATTTTCAATTCAAGTTTTGTTACAACAACACAACCTTTCCTCTGAGTGTCCTTATCTGGTCACCTGTGAGAAGCTCTTAATTTTATTGGAAGCTATTTTCATATAATAGAGGAATTAGCTTTTTGACTGTTATCGTATATCACATTCTTGCATTCCTCTGTAGGCATTTTAAATAGGTGGTATAAATTGGAATCTTTAACTTTTAATGAATACAGGACATTCTGGAATACATACTGTGACACAGCAGTGGCTACAGTTTTATGAACATTCAATGGAAATTAATTCCTCCTACTATGATGATGCTTTACAAGACTAAAGAGCTAAAAGTATGATCATCAAAGTCAACCAAACAAATTCTGAGGAGTATGACTTTCCTGTGTCACTGTTGATAGGAAAGGAAAAAATATTTTTTTTTAATTGCCAGACATTGGCTTCCATTATAAAATATGATTTATAGGGCTGTTAGATTCCATTACTTTTCTGCTGATTCTTAGACTTCTGTGTTCTTGTTTAAGATTTCAAAATGCTGAGCATCAAGAAGTCCAATTAACCTCAATTAAAGTCACACTTAATCTCTATTGTTCCCTAAAGGAACAAGACCTTTTCCTGGAAGGTACCTGTTATTTTAGATACTTGTGACATTGTTTTTATGGCTGGCATAGCTCTCTTACAGTCCTATGTAATTACTAAATATTATGATAAAAGGTAAATGAAAGCAGCAGATTAAATTCAAATGTTCCCTTTTTTTTCTCCCTTCTTTCAATGTATTGTTTCAGATACTAATGATAAAAAAAAAAAAAAAAGACAAGCAGAAACTTTAGGAGTTCATTTGCAAAATCACTCAAAGATAGGCAACATGTCAAGCAAAACAGTGGCCAATTTTAATTTCAAAGAGGGTGGGTTTTTTTTCTGCATATGTACATGGCGCATGCAAATTTTGCTATTAAAATCTGAAATAGAGATATTCTTTAAATACATTCTGGTTCACTGCAGTCCTTGCCAAAACTCTCCTTTGCAGCTTTGTACCAGGCTGCTGCTGGATAAATCTTCATCTTGCCTTATTTCTAAAGATCTGTACCATATCAGCTACACACACCTTCCTAAACCTCTTGACTCTCCCCACTACTATGATAGTTCTTTTAATCACTGTCTCCCTCTCAAGCTTGAAGCAGCTTTTATCCTCCAGAAAGTTTAGATATTCCTTTATCCTTTCCTCTATATTCACCCTGAAATTCCTTCTGCAACCCCCTCTGCTACAGCAACTAGTTGAAATACACAAGTTAAATTTTTAAAATTGTCCTTGTGATTATTAGCTATAGCTTTACTTAGGGAAGCAGGATGTTGCAAGGAAGTGAAATAGAGCACTGCCAAAAATTACTTAATTAAAAGTGCGATAAAAACTGCACTAGGACTTACATGCAATTGCAGTTTAGGTCACAAGTGAAAATATGCTGACTCTCATTCTAGCATGTCATTCTCATACAGATTTTTTTTTTTTCCCAATCTCAGTGCTTTTGTCCAGGAGCTCTGTAAAACTTGTTCTGTTGACAACTGGGCAAAATATAATACTGGAGAATTAATAGTAAATTCATTCCTCTTGCCTTTCTATATTTATTCTTGTTGAGGTTATAAACACTTTGAAGCAACCTACCTAATATCTCATTTTTCTCAGTAAACTATTATTCAGATTTAGAGCACTGTAAAGATCATAATCCTATGGAGATCCCCTTAAAGTGATTCTTCAGAGAAGCACTGCTGGGGCTTTATTTTGACAAGCCATACCAAAACCACATGTAAGCAACTTCCTTCTCTTGCCCACTTTTCCTCTTTCTCTTTTAGCAGCTTAGCATAGGCTGGAGTTCACACACTTTGTGATCACAACCTGTGTCCATACCACCTCATACACATTCCTACGTGACTCAGAGAGAGGAGTCCTTGCCTCCCTTAGAGAGTGGTGTACCACAATTCTCATTCACAGCAATTACTAATGCTGGAAAATGACCCTGTGTTTCTGCTCTTGCTTACATGTCAAAGAAGGAAGAACACTTTCTACTCTTCAGGCAAGCTAGGAGCCATCTGAGACCTACTGCGTGCTCTGTATAAGGTTACTTTCCAAAATAATAGTTTTTGTCTCACTAAATTTATGAAATTTCAGTAAGAAGCCCCTTTCACAGCAAAGATAGTAGTTTAACTCTTATTTTCTTCAGTGGAGCCAGAATAATATCCTGTATTAAAAAACAAACAAACAAAAAACAACCTGGAAAATCAATAGTTTGTTCAGTAGGGAGAAATAATGTTTCCTTGGCTGGTGATCAGTTTGTAAGTAACTGATACCTTAAGAGGGTTGGGATGCAATACAACAGCACTGGAGCATTTCGGTTAAGATCAGTAGTTTATTCAAGTGTGGTAGTAGCCTGGAATAGAATGCTTCACTCTTGGTCCCTTCAAAGTTCTTTCTTCTCATGTTTGTTAAATCTCTTGATGTCATAATTAATATTTGTCACTGTGATAAGCTTCAAATCACCATTTTATTAATCATCACCTACAGGCAGTAATCTTAACCACTGTAGATTTTTTTTTTTCTGTTTATTTTCACAATGCATGGAGCAAAAGGGATTTTTTTTGGTATTTTTCTATTGCAGTATAAAGTATGATACAGTATACTGAATTAAAAATTCAGCATAACCTTGAAATTTCTCTTCCTAACCTTGCTCTGTTTGTTATCTGTCCTCAAAAGTTTAGCATCTTTCCCAGGATATTTCAGCTGGGATGGTACAGATAAATAATAGGGTAGCATGTTTATTTCATATGAATAGGTCAGGATCAGACAGGTGAACTGCTGTGATTAATGCATTTTTTTAAGGTCTACAAAGGCTATACAGTCAATATGGTAAAGAAGGACCCAATCAATATTAAGCAATTATACATTCCTCATAGTGAGGAAAGTAAAGAAGAGGAGGGTGTGTAGTTTTTCTGCTCTGTATTTTTTTCTGGATGTAATTGTGAAAACAGTGGTAGAAATTGTTGAGACCCTTGACTTTCATGAGTTTCAAATACTCTGTATCCTTGGAGAGGTGTATTGTAAATCACAGTAATCACACGTTTGGACTTCTGGAAAATGAGTGGCCTCAGGGTATACATCTGGAAGAGAGGTAGTAGTCCTATGACCTTGGCAACCAGATTAGAAATTCCTAGTCCTTAAGAATGATGTTAAACAGAGGACTTTCAAGATACCATATTTAAAACTCTAAAGACAAACTCAGGGATTGGACTTCACTGAGACTCAAAAAGCTTAAAAATTCATGTGTGCGGTGTAAGGCGGAGCCAAACAGTAGCCTCTTGAATGATCAAAAAAGGCTCCTCAGTGAGGGCTTGGACAAAATAATGCAGTCAGATGCCTTTAAAGCAAAGCACAATGGAAACATTATTTTAGCGTGAAAAGCAGCAGCTTAGCCTAAGATGAAATAATAACACCCTTAAGCTTTGGGCAGACACCAAAGACCTTTGTTTCATTTTTGGGTTGTCTTCATTTTCCTTACTGTAAAACCAGCTTGTCTTCTTTTACTCCATTTTGGCCACAGCTATTTTAGAAATAGTTGCTTTACACAAATATCTTCCTGGTGTCTGGTTTTGCTCCCCTCCTTCCCTGTCTGCAGAACCACAGAGAACATTTTGATCAACTCATTATGTAAAATAAAGAATTAAATCCCCACGTTTATATTTCTGATCACCAACTAAAAAAACGTACATTTTCGGTATCAGGTAATATCTTTTTTAATGACATTACACTATTTCCTTCTATCTCTCTGTCATTTATCAGGGTCAGTTTCAGTGATAATATAAAGTGATGGAAAGCAGACAAGTTGAAAGATGATAAATAAGTGTAAATGATAAAAAAAGTGTTTACAGTAAGGCAGTGGTTGCATGACCCTTGTAACTGGTTACATTCCTCTCTTGTGTCAGTGCAATGTCTCTTGGTTGAATGTTAATCTGCGAGAACTGCCAGGCCTGCGGGCTCCCCGCGACTGGGGTGCTGCGGGATGCTGCAGGATCAGTCAGGGCTGGTCATGGCCTCAGGGCCCTGAACAATAATCCAGATCAGACTATAGATCCAAATAATATGTAAATAGACCACAGAAAGAAAAAAAATAATCAAAACAAGTAGTACTTTTAAAGTTATTATGTTCCCATAATTATGGCCTTTTGTTTATGCAACATTAAATTTGTCTTCTGAATTGTTGCTGCTGCTGTAGCATACATATATATATTACATACAAATGCAAAAGTTGAAACATATTTCTGAGCACTTAGAGCCTGCAAGGAACATTTTGTGTTCTGAAAGCATTGAGTAGAGTAAGTGAAGTTATCATATATAGATATCAAAGTCAAAAGCCCAAGAGATTAAAAGAAGTACTTAATAGTCTGATTCTTTGTGCTTAAAAAATAAAAATAAACACAAAAAATGACTTTGTCAAGCAGATTCTTGAGGTTGTCTTACAGGAACAGACTTTCTCCTGTGTTTCAGTGTTTCCTGGTTTAATCTGCTCAGAAAATTCAGTGGCAGAATAATTTCCATTTTATGTCTACCTGTGGCTCTTTCCTAATAGCAGAAAGCACCGCAAAGGCACTTAAATGGCAAATTAAAAAAAACTCAAAATATACCCAAGATCCCCTAAGCTCTGGAAAGGTTTAGGGTTAATCTTATGTTAACTGTGTGGCTTTTCCTAGCCCAGATGATAATTCCTTTAAAAGCTTTTGATCTGAAATAAAGAATCAGGAGGCCATTTTCATTTAGGATGAGGAATTTTCAAGGCAAATATCAGCGCTATTTATACAAGCTAAGCAAATATTAGAATGTATAAGAAGAAACATACCCAAGGGATTCAAAGTTAATGTCATGAACCATTACGAATCTGGAGGGAATAATGAGGGAGAATCTACAAAAGCTAGTTAAAACTAAAAGTCCTTTGAATGTACTTTTGTTGGACCCTAATTAACTTAGAGTCTTTCAGAAACACTCAGAAAACTGTCATCAGGCTGTTGTAAAGAAGAACAAAAAGTTAAAAATGTCATTACAATAATAAAAAAAATAATGCAAAGTGCTAGTTCAAAGTCTAACTTACTAATAGCGTGCCCATGACCCAGACTTCAACAAAATCTCCATCTTTACTAAGCCACTAAGTGCTGCACTTCAGGGTTGTGTTTATCTTGAAAGAATAGTTGACAGCTGCAGACATGTAAGAAAGGAACTGTGAGTATTTAAAGCTTTTATGTCATCGCTGTTATTGTCTTTCTGGAATAATTATACATTACATTCCCCTTGACATTCACAGACTGGGTTTTGGATCAGCCACAGAAGGGACCATAACCACAGAACCCTTTTGTGACTTGACCAGGCCTATTTTAAGACTTGAGGAGGCAGTCATCAGCGTCCCCTTTGAAGCGACAATTTGAGGGGCCAGAGATTGCACTTAAGGTAGCATTGTATTTTATGCTGTAGGTGTGTATTCGGGCTTTGTAAAAGCTGAGTAGGTGTCTGCATTTGCATCCACATGTGAATCATACAGAGCAGCACACAGCATGCACACTCGATGCAGGCTCTGCCAGTGGAGCTCATAGTCACAGCAGACATTGCGTTGCTTGCTCTCAGTACTGAAAGATTTTGCATTTGAACTGAAAAAATGGATTCAGCCCCTTGCTTCAGCAGCCCAAGATGACAGAGCTTAGGATTCCAGCTGCAGCTGGAGGAACTGGGCTAAGACTTAGGAATTGCATTGCAGTCCTGTCAGAAGCTGTTCTCAAATAGGAGTATCAGAGCAAGCCCAGACTGCCCAGAGAGAAGGCATTATCACAACCTACCCTGGAGATGAAGTCTCATTTTTTATCATTCTTAGAGAGGTCAAACTAAATTGAACTGCCTTTTGTGTTGGGACAGAGTAGGGCCAGCATATACTTCTGTCCTTTCCTGGATTTAACTCCCTCTGTAGGACAACTGAGATTTTGGGCTTTTAGGCATCCTTTCCCTCTGTGTTTTGGTGAGTGTATTTACATAATTCCTTTATCTTGACCCGGCTTCAATAAAGGAAAAGAACTCTTCAGTTAATTTTAAAGGTGAACTTGGATGTGGCCACCTCTGAGTAGACAAAGAAGGCAATTATGGCTATAGTAAAATATGCATGGTGGCAAATGACCATAGATATTTTGTCTAGTTTTAAGTCCTGGAAAATCAAGCTGCATGTCACTACAGCTAAGAAAGAAGTTAGCACATATGCTCTGGCAGCAGCTATGTAAGAGGGGAGAGGAGCCCCTTTCAGGAGCAGATGTCATTGTCATCACTCCTTCACTCCCAGATCTGCGGAGTCTCTTTGCTAAGATATTTGCTTCCTCATGCTCTTCTGCATCCTAGGTACAAGAGACCCCGCCTCTTGTCAGATGGTGATGCTTAGCTATGCACACTCTTTTGAGAAGCCTCAGACTGCCTCTGAATTCATTATTTTTACCATATAAATGATTGGCCCAAGACATTATCCTGGCTCACTGAGTACAACAGAAATAAACCATTCCAGAGCTTCTATCCAGAGCCCCATTCTGGGGATACTCTGTGGGCTACCCCATACCAGGGTCATAGAATCACAGAGTAATTTAGGTTAAAAAGGACCTGTAGAAGTCATCTAGTTTGATCCCCAGATCAAAGCAGGATTGATAGCTTTAGGCCTTGTCCAGCAGAATTTTGAGTATTTTGGTGTCTAAGCCAGGTGGCAAGGAAGTGTTACTCTCTGCCCTATGTTTAGAGGGATCCTAGAGACCTGCCTCGGACTATATGCTAGCTTTCAAATAGCTGAAAGCAAATAAGAAAAAACCCATTCTAGATTTCAAACTATTGTCTTGTACCCCCCTTTCAGGCTGAGGCAGTGCCCCTGGAGATTAAAGAATGAAAACACGAGGTAGAAGAGCAAAGCTTAGAATCTCCATCAGGAGTTAGCATTTTGCTTTAGTTCTGCCTCAGTTGTGAAAGGCAAGATTTCAGCGACAGTTAGCATTTCCCAGTGCTTTACTCTAGTTGGCTTCCCTTTCAGTGTGTGAGATTTGTGGACTGATATTTTCAAGAATCTACCTCTCCTGATTCTCTTTGTATAAGTGGTCCTGGACACTTAATTCAGGGATCAGGATTCTGCTCAGAGGCATTGCAGCACTAATCTGCAGAGATACAGGCATCATTATATCTAACCCTCGACTATGAAAGATTACAGTCTTCATTTCTTAACTATCTATTTGAAATTATACCAAGTTTTGTCAGGACCTCAAAGAGCTTTAAATGGTTGCCAATGTTTTATTATTTCAGATATTTTTAAAGGAAGTTTTAATGCTATAACAATGTATTTTACTCCCTATTGATGGATGATTTGCATTTCTACCAAAGCTCAGGCAAGTTTGTAAGCATTAGAGTGATTATTTTCCACTAATCTATTCCTTTAAGTTTAAAGTAATTAGTTGAGTTGGGCAGCAAAATGGAATGTTTCCTACAAGAGTCAGTAAATGGACTCTGTGTAAGTGCAAATGCTGGTTACTTTGATAGAAAGAGGGCCGTTATTCTTTGCACCTTTGGAAAGCTGCCTAACTTGAAAGCCTTATAATCTGATTTTCATAAATCCTATTTAATACATAATTATTTTCTTTTCAACACGCAGCACCTAAAGCTGTATCACTCTTCTCTGATGTTAGTCCTTCTTTTTCATAACAGAATCTGAGAGCTCATATGCATAATTTGTGTAATCGCAACCAAAATACTGTATTAAATCTAATGTTTTTACATTCATTTCCAATCGAGAACAATTAGAATCAAGTAGCATTCAGTTTACATTTTTACAGTCACACTGACTCAATTGTATTAGATTTTAAGGTCCTTGCTCCAGACAAAATCCAGTTCTTCTCTTACAACAGCTAATACTTGAATAAGATTCAAGTAAGTTTAATCTTTGATCCAAAGGGAAATACGATGAAAAAGAGAGAGAAATGTGAACAGTTCATTTGGTAAGGTCCAGTGAACTGTGTTGTAATCAAGACACCAAAGACAGACAAGACAGAAAAAACACACATTAAAAAAAGATTGACATTAAATTCAAAAGGAGTATTTTTTCCCAAATGAAGAGACTTTATGTGATCAGAAATCCACCCTGTAAAACAGTTTCTAACTGATAAATCCCAGAGCTGCTTTATCCAGCTGTATATTTAATGTAATAAGCAAATGCATTTCCCCATCTTGAATTTGATACTATTATGTAGTCTAATGAAAATTAATGCTAGCAAGTCCTCCTTTATATTCAATATCAAAGTCCCTTGCTAGAAGAGTTCTATATAGGACTCGTGGTGTCTTCTTGTCCAGCATCTTGTCCGGTTTGCCATTGTAACATGCTTTGTATCATCCCACACATTACTATAGCAAACTTCACCTTCAAAAGAGAAGACCCTATGGAGCAGGGATCCTTCTTTGCTAGAAGGTCATTGGAAAACCTGTCCCATCTTTACCTTCTTTCTTCTTTCCAAATCTGTTATTGATATATGTTGTGCCAATATTGTTCCTGAGGCATCAATTTTCTCTCCCTGGTGTTTACCTTGCTGCAGTGTTTTTGTCAAAATAAGCAAGCATTGCTTTTCCAGGCATGTGGTTGTGAATCTATTTCTTTTGCCTGGCTAATTAAGCAGCCACTCATGTGGCACTTTGTCTACAATAATATGATCTGTCAGGGACTTATTGGCAGCAGACTAGCTTAGCTTGGTCAACAATGACACCATCCACTGGAGAGAGAGAGAGAGAGAGATGCTGAGACACAGAAAGGCAGAGGGAGAGGCTTCAGTTGCCAAGCTTGGAGAGTGAGCAGAACTTTGGTTTTTACCTTTCCTTACATGGCCAAAGGTACCTCTTCAATACCTGTTTCCCTCCTACCCCCTTCCCAATTTTTATCCTTACTTCAGAACAACTTTTCAAACTGATCTCTGGGGTTTTTCTCTGCCCACTTTTGAAAAAAATTGTGCCTGTGCCCCAAAACCAGAAAGGAATTTCTCCTAGAAGAACAGAAAAGAACAGATACACAGTGATGTTCTGAAACAAAGTCTGGACCTGTATACAGAAAGTGAGTCTTAAAGATACATAGAGATGATGATGTTCTCAGCCTCCACATGAATTTATGATAGTTTGCTCACACTGTACAACTTACTGTTGTACAGACTGAAAATTCTGTGAGAATAATCCATGTGTTGGAAAGGAATTCTTGTGAGCTGAAGATCACAGTTGTCTGGGAACATTAAAAAATGGAGTTGTAGATAGGTTCCTGAAAAACTGAAACAAAATGACTGGAGTAGAGGTTCTCCTCTAGGTTCTTATGACATCTGAGATATGCTGACTACTAGTGTGGCTGACATAGAGGACTTATTCCTCTTCCTTCCACTCTATAGCCAAGCAGTTGCTCTTGTATAAGTACTAAGAATCTATCATTGCCCTCTATTGAGACCTAATAATTGACTAAAAGGTGAACGCAACCATTATTAAATTACAGTGCTGTTTTTAACTACTTTTTAAAATTCAAATTTATAAGTTTTTAGAACTATTTTTAGTCTTCTTGCCTGCTCATGCTAAGGGCAAAGTTGAATTTTTTGTTAATGTTACAAAGTGGGCTGAGAAATGACTCATTTTATCATAGCAGATCTTTCACTGTTTGTCTCCCTAATGTGGAATGGTGGAGTGGAAGATTAAATGCCTGCATTGTGAACTTAAAAGTCCAAAGAGTGAAAGGTCTGGGAAAACATACACGTTGATTCTAACTGGTGGAATTTGTGTGCCTGTATTCAGTGGTGTCATGTTCTTTAATCAGCAGATTAAAAAGATGGCTGCTCCCTTTTTCAGCCTTCTGCCCATGATAGCTCTTTACTTAAGGAGCCCCAGCATTCCCTATTCACTTCATTCAGCTGTTAGAAAGAACTCAATTGTTCACAAATGAAAATAACTTACGAAGATAAATTTGTGACATAATTGAAAAAGATAAGTGGAAAACTCATCCAAGTACCACTTAAGATGAAAAAAAACCACCTCCCTGACTCTGAAATGTTTACCTTTCAGAAAGAGAGGTGAATAATCTTTCTTGATCCTGAAGTATGTAAGTTATAGAGCAGCCATGCCTATATCCAACTTCTTCAGTAAGCTGGTTTCAGAATAAAAAGCAAGCATTTGTCTTCCTCCCACTACTTTTTTGCTACCTACAGGTATTCAGTTCCTCCTCCATTTGCTGTCTACTTAGTGACATTCATCTAGTCACTCCAGTACTTTAATCTCTTTTTAATCAAATCATCCCATATGTCAATTATTTATCAATTCTTTAGATTTTCTTCTGAGCTCATTTTAATTTTTTTTTTTCAATTAAGAGGATTTTTGTAGGAGGCTTAAAATAATTACACTCATACTCACCAGCTATATTGCTAATTAGGAATTATTCCTTTTCTAAGGTCTATAGATGACATGCTGCGAGTACATCAGCTTTCACATTTAATTAGAAAAAGTAGTCACTAAAGTTTAACAGCTTTTTTTGTGGGTTGGTTTGGGTTTTTTTTTGTAATATGTTATCAGAACAGACTTCATTCGCATTTTCTATCCAGCTCTAGTAATTGTAAAATCTGGACTTGCATATATTTAGGCAAGATAAGGATTTTATTTGTATGGCTTAAGATACTATGTACATATATTTGTACTTTGGAAAAATCATATATATACTACCAAGTTTTATGATCAAGATTTGAGAAAAAAATGGAATGCAAATTTATATACAGTGTTCTGTTTTTTAAAAATAGGCTTATTTCTCAGGATATTGTCTTACTTTGATGCTTAAATGTGGATTATAAAAGGCAAAGACAGTTTCTCAGAATAAAGCCATTAAATGAGAAAGGACTGTGGAACTTTCACCTGAAACATTTATCTTATTTTTCTAATCTGAACTTGTCCAACTTCCTGATGCTGCAATTAAGTCTTTATTTCCTAGATTTTCTTTTTCTGCTGTACAGATATATAAATTTCAAGATTAGCGTTCCCTAAGTACACCAACTCCAGGTATCTCTCCCCTCAGGTCACTCATTTCAATGCAATTGCTGATCTTTTGGTTACCAAAGATTTTTTCACTACTTTTCTTGAATTTGGGATGCAGTATAGAGCTGAACACAGATTTCTGGACTAATCTAAAAGTAAAATAGCTTCTTCATTGTTCCATAGTAGCTGCCTATACATTCAAGGTTTAGCTGAGCCTTTTTGCTCCAGCCTTGCATTGGGACCTCACGTTCAGATGTCTATGAACCATCCCAAGATATTTCCCTGGGCAGAGTCTGTGGGGATGCTTTCCTAGCCCATGGAAAGGGGAAAAATTATGTGGACAACAATGTCTGTTAACATGAGAATGTCAGTGTGTGTGAATGGAATAGGACTCACGGGGCGTTTGCCCAAGACAGGTTACACTGAAGAGAAAGACAACCATCAACCAGATTAGAAAGTAAACAAAGAATTACTAAAAGACCTTTTTGTTTGTTTGTTTCAACAAAAATGTCAGCTTGAAAAGGGACTATAAAGGAATCAAAAAATTTTAACAGTGAAAGGAGATCTTGCAGTGGCAACAGCAGCAGTCAAATCCTGGTGCTGCCAGAAGTGACCCCACAACAATTTCAACCTATCTAGGCCAGTCATGGATTCCTCCCTGTTGGAATACCAGGCACAGCATTCCAGGCAGTTGACCAACAGTATGGGTGAGACAAAAAGGGACCTGTACCAGGGGAGTGCACACATGAACACGTGGTGTGCTTTCTGATTGGTATGTGCATTACTAGATAGCAGGGAGTGCCTCCATACAGAAAAAGTCTGAGCATTCACATGTCCAAGAACATGTGTTGAAAGGCCCAGTCACTTGCCTTTTTTATTATTAATTTTCCCTGCAACATGTCAGCTGTCAAACATTTAAAGATACAAGTTTGTACACATTCTAGGAAAACAAAACCAAACAAAATCTACTGTAGAAAATATGACAATTACCACCTTTTCCTTCAAATAGTAAACTTCTAAAAGATTCTGAAATATACTATCACTTGGCAAGAAAGCAGTGATGTATTAGCTCATCTGAAGTTACTAAGTGACTAGAACTGTGTCCCTAATCGCACTACATGAATTCCCCCTCTCCACTCTGTGAACTGTTTGCTGCTTCTGTTTGTAATGATTTCTTTTGTTCTTCCTTGTGTGCCTGGAGAGCATTCTTTCAGTGACTTCTCATCCCTTTCTCACAAAACAGCTGCAAACACAGATCTTCTGCAAAGCCTCCCATCTGTAGGGATCTCAGGGCAGATTCTCAACTGCTGTAGATTGCCTGAGTACCACTTAAGTATGTAAGACTTGGCTGATTCACACCATCTGGCCCTTTGAGCCACTCTGTGTTTATTTGCATAATTGAACATATTGTTTCAGGCTCATGCTGTTTAACTGTAAGATTTCCTGGCCAGAGGCCCTCATAACAGCATACTGTAAGGTCCTGAATAAATTTAAAGAGCTATATAAATAACAATTGTGATTGTCCATTTTCTTTAACCACTTCCTAAGCCTACCCCCAAAGTACAGAGCTTTCCGTATCTGAAGTTAGATAAGACAGACTTTGGGCAAGTTTCTGGAAAAACTGCCAGGACGGGCTTTCTCAGACTTTGTGCCTAACTTAGCCTCTATTGACAACAGAGTTAATACCATAAGACCAACATTGAGGCTGTTGACTTACTTTGTCATGCTCTTCTTACCTTTTGTATTCAACTTGGTTAAATCATTGTTTTACTAGATTGTGTCACCTTTACTTTTTCAAAAGGGTCTCAGAAAGATTTTAATACCCAGTACAAATTGAAGAAGGTAACCTATTACCATTAGCTGATAGAGTGAGCAGCTCCTACCCTACATCCAGAGAAGATGAGCAACCTATTCTTTCTGCCATTTTATATCAGGTGAACAAAAGGAAGAAGTATCAAAAAGACTTGAATTATATTTTCTTACTTGGCTTATAGTTTCTTAGTATTCTTAAACAGGAAGTAGAACTGCTAACCCATGCAAAGAGAAAAAGATTATAAAATCTGGGAGATCTTTTTCGTTTTACTGCAGAAAATTCCTTTATTGTTTACCCCTTACCTGTTCTAGGACAAAGAAAAATACTGAACAAGTGTGCCACTGCCTTATTCTCTTTTACATGGTAAACAACAATGCCCCACTTTCTCCCCTCATCATAGCAGTTTGTGTGTAAGTATCTCATTTACATTGTTATTTTCTCTGTAAATGAGGCAGCTACAGGGTAGTATCATGCAATTGCATATTCCAGACAACAGAAGCAAAAATATTATTCCATCTCTATACAATTAATGTTCCATATAGCACATGGCAATTGCATCTCATTCCTTAAGCTTTTTTCATCTGTCACAATTTTCTAAAATGCCATTTACTGAACATAAATGATTTACAAATAACCTGTAATTCCATTCTTTTCCCTGTTGCATCCATCATTCATTTTGGACATAACGAAGGAATACTGGAGAGAATGCCACTTAAAAGTACACAAATTCCAGGTGTGCTATTATCCTATTTTACCCAGCTGTGGAATGCACTAGCTTTCCTTCTGGTTTTGTATGTATTGGGAAAGAAGAATATAGAAGTTATATTGCCATAGCTTTTGAGTTTTAAGATAAAATCTCATTATTTCAATGGTTTGGGTTTTTATTGTCCCATAAAGACACAGTTCCTCATAATGAGTGCCACAGAAAGACTTCCAGCAACAACTTAGTATGAAGTGGAAGAAAGGAGTGATGGCATTAATCTGTGGGCTGCAGCAGCCACCACTCTGTGTGTTTGGGTGCATCTCTGCAGGCTGTTGCATAGGATGTTTAGAGCAGGAACCGTTCACATAACTGTCCTCTTTTGGACATCCTGACACTCATCATACATTTCAATCTTTTGTTGCTGTGGTAATTCTAATTTTCATTGTCCAGTGACTCTAATGTTGTCAAATAATACAGATTTTATGACTGTGGGATTATTCCTTGTTCCCATCATTTTTTTCCTTAACAAGACAAGATGAAAGTATTTAAGAGATGGTAGCTGCCTATATAGTATCTTCCAGGTACAGTTAGCTCAAGGCGAAGTTTCTCTTCCTCCTGGAGAAAAAGAATTAGAATGGAGGTCCTGCATAGCTCAGAGATACCAGGGCAGAGTGGGGAGAGAGGTGTACAGTTCACTGCTCAAGATCCCAGAGCTGCCATTCTCACGGCTAATGGACAGGAGAGAGGGAAGTCCCAAAATGTCTTCCAAGTCCAAGGTCAGGCTAATACAAAGCAAAGTAGATTTAGTACCTAACTGGTAAAACAAATAAAAAGGATATGTCCACTTTAGCATTTTTACTTGAATTTGGAGCACACTAAAGAAAATATCCTGGCTGTCCTCATTTGCTGGGCTTTGGTTCTCATTGTGTGGAGGACTTAGAGCAGACAAACTGAATTTCGTTTGGGTAAATCAAGCCAGAAGGTTCATTCCCCAGTTACATCTAAAGCATTCCAGCTGCAGAGGACACTCAGTGCATGGTCCCAGACTAGAGATAGTTCAAAGCAAAGCATGCTGAAATGTATACAGCATGGATGTAAAGTCCTCAGCACCATCTGGTGATTTCTGCAGATATGTTCCAAATACTTCCTAATGAAGATAGAACAGTGAGAGATCATCTGAACCCCTCCTGTAGCTTGATAGAAAGACTTTACTTTTACTTCATCCTCTGATTTACTTTCTTATTTAGCAATATGCAATACATCCGAGGAAATACTGTCAGGCATTAGTTTATATTCTTTCTAGATTTCTCTTCTGTTTTCTTGACACAAGGAAAGGGAAGATAACATTGAAGTGAAAATCTTGGCTGCAAGGCAGGATGTCCAGATTCTATTCACAGGTTTGTAAAACTTTTTTTGGGTAAATGACTAACTTGTTTGACAGCAGCAAAGTTTTTAATCGATAAAAAGGATTATAATACTTTTCTACCCTATAAGGATTCTGGGAAGATGAATAAATGAATGTTGAAATGACTTTAATGAGAGACATAGTAAGCCCACACAAAATCAAAATTTAAATTTTATATCTATCTTTTCTCATGTGTATTCAGGCAAACTTGAACAGGAAAATTTCTATCTGCAGAGCTGTTAGAAGAAATCAGATACTTCAGATGACAAGAATTTAAAAGAGAAGCAGCACTTCTGTCAGATTATTAAGTAGAAAGAATTGTTAGAACTCCAAAAAATAAGGGATGAAATTTATGATTATAGAACTAACTTTTTAGAAATAAAGCAGTGAGTACTGCTTAGGTATTTCACATAACAATTGTCTCTACCTTCAGGAACAGATTTTTGGGTTCTAAACTTGCATAGCATGGGAGTGTCTACCTCTGTCTTACCTAAGTACTGGAACTGTTCAGGATTTCAGGCACAGCTTCTATTGTATCTTAAATATCATGATTACTGGGACTATTTCTGCGTGAGGGGCCAAACACTTCCCAGACATGCTACCTCATGGACAAGTTCAAGCAGTAGGCCATGCTCTCCAGTTATGTTGGTGAGACAGAAAGCAAAACTGTTGAAGAAGCTGGTTAGCAGAGTTTGCACAATGTTATGTCAGGGGTTATATGCTCTGCAGGGCTCAGACCCTGACTGAAGAAATTGCTGACTGAGGCAGATATACCCATGTACAATTACCATGTACGTTTTTGATCCTGCTGTGGGCCATGCTTTTGAAAGCTAGGCACAAATAGTGTCCAAAAAGTACATGATAAAGTTTTCCATGAGAACTAGCCCCTGGACACTTACGTAAATGTATATTCATGAAAACAAAAATAGAAAAATTCCTAACCAGTGTTAAAAAGTCAGCAATTACTATTGGTTGAAACACAATTTTTTTTGGCTAGAGAGTATCTGCTTTTTTCAAAAGAAGATTTATGAGTTGCATGATAATATTTGACAAATGCCAAGTTTCTGAAGGTTTCAACGTTAAGACCCTCTTAAGGAATTTCTTCTAGGTGCTTTTCTTTTTTTCTGTTACTGAAAGTGTTGAACTGATGTTCTGACTGTGATACCTTTGAGCAACACTCTTACTTATAAATAAGCTTACTATTAACCTCTTTCTCCCCTTTTGTGACTCTTTTGTAAGCAGTGAATGTTGTAACATGCTTGAGGCTATGTTGTGCTATAGCATTTATATAAATCAGCATACACATGGAAACATTCAAGATAATCTCCAGATCTGAAGAAGACTGGATATACAAGATAGTGTCTTTTGAAAACTGAAATACAGTTTTAAAGTCCTGTCATTATCAAGTCCTTGTTGATAGTGACAGAATCTGTTCAACTACCTCACTCTATAGCTGAGCATATCTAGCTTTGGAACGGGCAGGCAAGAAGGGCAGTAAGAATGTCTTTTTGCCCTCTGAAGGATATTAAAGCCTTCACTATTTTTTGGGCAAAAGGCTCTTACTTTGTAACTGAAGACTGAATATCAGCATTATTTGAGGTGAAATAAAGGCAGTGATGCTCTTTTATTCCCATATACCTACTCATGCTTTTCCAACAGTATTTAAAAGGAGAGGTATCACTGGTAACTAAGATGGTCTGCACATGCAACTAGGTAGAATTCAGCATACTAAAAGGT
The DNA here is from genome assembly GCA_033124195.1 of Coracias cyanogaster. NCBI lineage: Eukaryota > Metazoa > Chordata > Aves > Coraciiformes > Coraciidae > Coracias > Coracias cyanogaster. The sequence continues at coordinate 70,439 of JAVSBS010005572.1, read as the reverse complement.
ATTCAGTTTCTTACTTTGTTTTTAGTAAAGTCCATACAAATCTAGCGATCATTTTAGTTCTAGTAGGTCTTGAAAATTTCACTCAAAAATTATTCCAATCACCGTATAATAAATTTTAATAGAACTCAATGACAGATCTTAGCTGACATAAATAAGGGTAAATCTTGTCTTTACTGACAGTTAATTTTTAATTTGTGGCACCAAGCTGTCTCCTGATTACAAGTTCTGGTTTACAACAGAAGTAATATTCTGACCTGCTCATATCTGGCAAACTGTGGCAATCTAGTGTTTTTGCTGAATTTGACATACAATCATATCAACATCATAAGCTGAAAATGTAGACTACTGGAAGACTGTAGCATTTTATTCTGATGATTGTAATATATTTTGAGTGGCAGTCTTCACAACATCACAACTAAAATATGCTTTTGATTCAAAAAGTTGGAAGATTTACTCTCCTTACAACAAGAATTAGTAAAGTTGAGCTGTGCTCTGTTGTGGCTTGTCAGAATTAGACACTTTTATTACCTTGGAAAAAAAAACCAGATTCTTACAATAAAATCCATCTGTCTTTGACTACTAAAAATCAGTAGATATGGAAACTACAGGTCACCATCCTGGCCTGTGTATGGATTTTGGCTGCCTCATTTTCTCTGAACAGCAAAGAAGTAAAAAAACCTGGTTTACGGCAAAAGGTATTTCAGAAAGTTGTGTTTGTTTAAACTTTAAAGCAATGCTAGACTCATGAAGCAGTGTATAAAACCTGTTAAATTAATCTTATAAAAGAATAATTTTTAAATTGCCCCAGGTATGATGATTATTCACATCCATGCTGAGTATGTGTTGATTATAATTTTATGAAAATAAAAAGAGCCTATTTTTTTTTTTAATAAGCCCCAAAGGATTTTTTTTTTTAATTGTTTAATAGGGTGAAAATAATATGAAGGAAGAAAAGATTTCAGGTCTTACACTTTCTTTATATTATGTTATTATTGAAAAAGAATGAATAGCTTGTACTTTACTGGAGGATCCTTACATTTTATTGGAGACTTATGCTAGACGCAATATCAAAATTAAAAAGTTAGACATGCCAGACACAATTAATATAATTATTTAATATTTAGTCTTGTTGTGCAACACTATTAAACTATTCAAGGCTAAAATTTCATCAGATCTTTAACAGGATTATCTAAGTATTGGTTGGGAGATTAATAAGGAGTCCTTCACCACCATATTCATCCCCACAAAAAATGTTGGAACTGTTAATGATTCACTAGGTGTCACTCTTATATCTATGAAACTGTTGATAGAAGACTCTTCTACCATGCCAGGAGACAACATTCTCTGGTGGAAATGTCCTCTCTCAGCTGGAATATGAAGCCATAGCCCTGGTTACTTGTAATCATTAAGAAGTCCATACCCTTTTTCAAATGAGCAGGAACACTGTTAACCATAGCAAATTGCAAGTTGTCATACTTGCATTCTCGCTGGCTTCTCTGTGTTTGAAATCGAGTATTATTCACATTTCTTTCTAAAACCAACATTAGAATACACAGTCAGTTGAATTATTCCTTACCCAGAGGCACCCATTTTCAATAGTTAAAAGCTCATATAATAAAGTGTTAAGATATATTACCTTCTGACAATGAGAAATGGTGTGTAATAAATATTGTACAGGAGACTGCAAGCACAACACATACATAGCCCAGAATCGGGCTATGGTTGGAACTGTGAAATTGTGGTGGGATAATTTTTTTTCTTGGCAAGTAGTTCTGAATCCTGTAGCAAAATTTAGTGGAGTGTAATTCTTCATTTATGGGCTTCTCCCTTTCCCTACACACACAAGTAAGGAAATATTTAGATACCCACAAAACTCCTACAGGAGTAGGCAGTCTTGATTTAAGTAGTAGATCCATTCCAAGAAACCTCATTCACCCTTGAGGAGATCCAGCTCAGCCTCTCACCTTTCAGAAAAAAATGTTACTGTTTTCACTGTCTTCTGACAGATCCATTCCTTCTTTACATGGATTCACAGAGAATATTTCTCTACTTTAGTTTGCAGAACAGTTATAAGGAAGATAAAACAATGTGTGCTCCAGTCTGTTCTCCAATCAACCTCTGAATGTTAAGCAAGACTGAGAAAGACCCATCCGGAAAAGCATTTATCCACTGGTTAAGAGATATTGGGCTGGGGCTCCAGTGTTCACATGTAGGGTTGAGATTTCACAACCATGAATGTCATTAAGGACTGATCAGCTCTGCTCCTATTCTGTGAATTTAGCCTCTTCTGTATTTGGCCAGTATTAGGACTTGGAAATGAAAGATTTTTCCCTGTAATTTTCATGAAAAGAAATCTCCAAAGTAAAAATTATTTCTGGTCCATTCTCTGTATACCTTTAAGCAAGACAGAAATAAAGGTAGGTTGGGTTTGACATTAAGGTTGTCTGGTCTATTGTCCAGCAGGTTTCAGACAGACTATCCAGCTTGATTTTTTGTCCTTTCTTTTAAACTGTGACATGCAGTGGATGACTTTTGGACCGAGAAAAGAGATTTCGATTGGAGTTTTGGAGTTTTAGCTTATTACTTTTTCTAATCATGGATCATGTTTCATTCCTATGATATGAAACAGATTTGTTGAAGAAAGCAATCTACATAATAATAAAGATAAGACAGTATTACAGGAAAACAGATTGTTATTTGTAGAAGTCTTCAAATAACATGGCTGCATTATTAATTCTATTGAGATAGTATCCACAGAACCATACAAAGATTTATGCTTCTGTCTCCTATTTGCTGCAAAAACTTGATAAGACATAAATCTCCCCAAATTCTTGAAATGTATAAACAGCTTAAACAGAGAAAGGGACAGACAGGTAAAGGTTCAGAATAATGATGTCTACATGTCAATTTAATTCTGCCTTCTCTTATTTGTTATTTTAGGACATGTTCACAAGTCAACATATAAAAATGTAACAACCTATAGTCATTTTGCTACTCAAATAAATCTAAGTATTATAATGGGGTTATCCTAATAATCCTTTTCCTTTCTTATTGTTTAAAGTCACTCCCCTGTTCTTGCCACAAAAATTCTTTCTGATGTCCAAAATTTTCTTTAGAAACAGATATTTCCACACCAGCCCAGGGGATTTCTGTAGGAAGCTATATCCCTGTAGAAAATCAGAAAGGAGGAGTTAGGAGAGCTGTGTCGCTATGCTGCTCTGAAAACTCAAAACCTTGGATTTGGGAATGTTCGATGAAGTTAATGAGGTATATGCTAAGGAATCAAGTTCTGCTGGAGGATGGACTTCATTAAAAAATGGGTTGATGTTGAGAAACTGATGAAGCCAGCCCAGTCTGAGGTGAATCACATCAGTCTGATCCCCTTCACTTCCATAATGAAGTTGAGAACACCATTGTGAAAGTTTTGCTCAGCTGCATCAATTAATATAGCTATTAATTTAATTCAGTCATCAGTAAGTTCTAAGTTCCAAGCTAAATATCTCTGTAAAATCTGCATTGCAGATTGGCTAGGTACATATTTCTGAAACACGAACTGTGAATAAGTCCAGATATGTTTAAACAAGTTTGATTTTTAAAAAAGTCTATTTCAAATCTAGTGTAAAAGATTTTTAAAATATCTGAGTTAGTTTGGTATTTTTCTGTAAGATTCTGGAATTAGGGAAAATGGCAACAATGACAATTTCCATGCATCCAGTTGCTTCCTTCTGTATAGTGAACATTTATAACTTAAAAAAAGGATTCTTGCATAACTATTTTGGTTATTATTTTGATCACAGGAAGCAAATTAAAGGCAAATAGCATCAAGGACTTCAAAGTTTTGTTTTGTAAATAATGTTTAAAAACAGATAACCTGTATTAAGCAGTTGCATAATACCATTTAATTTTAGTGAATCCTTTCATAGTCCTAAGAGGTAATAGTCTCAAAAATGATTGAGGACCTAATTTAAGACATCTCAAAATAATATTCAGAAAATGCTGAACACTCAAAATCATAAAAGCGGGCCTCTTTTCTGAGTGGTTTGAAATCTTGCCCAGAGCCTTTTATTGAGAGAACCTTATCATCTGATCAATACTTCTGTATATGTTCTTTTTTAAATTAAGCATGAATAATTAAATAACTTTTAAATAAATACAGTATACATATTTTACTTTCCCTACTAAAACTTCTTTATATCAGCAAGCTGCTTAGATTTTTGTGTATTTAAATGAAGCACAAATTTTATCAAATTGTGCAGACATCTAGTTTATTGCCTGCTTGTAATAAAACCTTTGAGTATCCATGACTTAATGCCAAGACTGACCATCACTTATAGAACAGATGTGTTTATTTTGCTATGTCACTCATTAAAATTTCCTAAATCCATGCTGTATATGCAGATAGAAAATTGGAACAAATATAATGCTGGGAAGATAGATACTGTAAATGGGAAATTAGAGTATAGATCTTCTAGGAAGCAAACAAAGGCTTAAGGCAAATGTCTGCTACATTTAACCACTGAAAGCAACTATGATGTTCGTATCTTCAGAGCATGAGCACAAGGACACTCAGGAGAGCAGGACACGGAGAATTTCATCAAATTCTAATCAGTGATATTATCTCCCATATCTGGCACGAATGTCTTTGCATTGCTGAGGTTTTGTCAGATCTGGCTGATGAAACCCTCCTAATAATGTTGTTTTAGGATCTAATGTTTTCCTGCTTCAGTAGTTCCTGAGAACTCCAATATTCTCAGTGTAATGGGACAAATCCAGCACCCATCCAAATAAAAAGAAAAGTCCTTTATTGCTGCAGTAGAGTAACATCAATGCACCATCTGCTATTGGAGAACTGTAGGTATTTGAGACAGGAGGCTACTGCCCTTTGAGTTCGTCTGCAACCAGTGGAGACAGGCATGTCAAAATTAAGCATTGCCCTCTCAAAAGACATCCCTTTAACAGCCAGAGAGAGGGAGAGACTTAAATCAGCAGGGAGCTGGGAGTGAGTTACTGAATCTGGTAATGTGGGCACTGTGGTGCTAAATATCCTTCAGTAGTTTAACTACTTCAAAAGTCAATCACAGTTTCAGCTTTGGAATACCAACAAACAAGTGATGCTTAGCAAAGGAGTGTTTTGATGAATTTAGCCCGTTGCTAAGATGATAGATAATGCTTTCAGATTAACTATTTGCTTATTTAGATTAGTGACATTTAAAATTGTGGATAAATACATTTACAAATCTCTTACACTCCCATTTATTGTGCTTATTTACAATTGAGAGTGTGTTGGTTGCTTAGTGAATGCCTACATCAGTTTTTCTCCAACACTTCGATAACTGTGCAAACAATGTCTTAGCTCAATACTCATATGTGCTTAACACTTTTGATCACATAGGAATCATTGCCATGTTTTGAACTCCACTTTCATTGAATAATTGTGGCAGAAAATTCACTGAGAGGAAAAAAAAAATAGTGTAATACACCCAGAGTATTCATTAAAAATGTTATTCGAATACTGCTAGAAACATTTTCGCTAATTGCCTGTCTGGAGAGAGGTTTCAATAATGTTTATTCTTATGAAACATATGCATGTTTCTAAGTACTTGTTGACTAATTGAAGTATTTTGTTGTGCAGTTTCTGCTCTGATAAAAGCCTTTTGTTGTGACTCACCAATGTCTCAACCAACCGATGCATTATAGTCTTATATACTGATGCTTGTTTTCTATCACAGAGCGAACAGTATACTAGATAGCTTTTCATGGCAGTAATCTTTTAATGATTGAACCTGTTCCTTTAGATTTCTTGATTTACAATGCAGAACACAGTTTGCATTTGATAGAATAATAGGTATTGGTTTTTCTGTTCTCAGAATCACCAGCTCTGCCAAGAACATCTTGATGATACTTTAAATCATAGAGTGTTTTCATCCTTTCTGCTATGTATAAAATGCACCTCTGGTTTCTCATAAACAGAGTGGAAAAAAAAAAGTATTTTGCTGAGACATAGCATTGCTAGAAATTTAAAATAAGGTTTGTGTATATTATCATGCAAAAGTTGATTAAAAATATAAATACTAATACGAGCCCTTAATTTCCATTTTGCAAGTAAAGCGGAACTCCAGCTAACTGGCATATTAAGAGAAATTTCCTCTAGCATCTCCTGGAACTCACTAATTCAAACAGGTTGGTTAGCAATAAGCTGAATTACTGCCACCTTTGCTCCTACTGCTGGTGCAGTAGTGCAGCAAAGTATTTTTTGTCTCAATATAACTAGTTAACAGATCCTGCTTTTGCTTTATCACTTGCTAAAATACTCACTGTGAAAAAAAGTCAATAACATACACAAACAACATGTATTTATACATACTGCATTGCAAGAAGACAAGCTCATGGTGATCTGAAAAGTAATGTAATTTGGTATAGAGGTAGTTATTTTTTCAGGAGACAAGCTCACATTAGTAATGTTTGTATCACGAAAATAATATTTTGCAAATAAATTTCACTGAGTATTAAAAGCCTTATTATTGCGTAACTGGGTGACTTCAAAATATCTTTTTTTGTTCCTGATTTTTTTATTTTCTCCAATTAGTTAGCTATCTTCCTAAGAGTCTGTACTTTATGTGAGTTCAAAAATTTGTCCAAGGACTATGAAAGAGAAGACCAGATTTTTGGGACTGGATTCTGAACAGAAGGCTGAATTTTCTGTCTGAAAATATGTAACAGATTTGCCTAGAAAAAAGTAAAATCTACCTCAGTCTAGACTGTGATGGATGATGTAAATGTTTTATTTGTTGGCTAAAGGCCTATATCCTGAATACAGTATTAAAGTTTTAAAGCATAGTGACTGGCATTTACCTTGTCTGAGTGAGGCAGATAACATGAAGCAAGTGTGGCAGGAATGGATGGAGAAACAAGGGCAGAGTCTTAAATCTTGAGAGGAAAGAAGGAAATATTGCAAAGGAACCAAAAAGAACTCTGTGTGTGTTACTTCACCTGAAAGCAGCTCAAAAGTCAATGGCTTGGAAAACAAGACTGGAGGAAATCAAGACTGGCACTAATGTTATTAGTTTCAGCTCTTTAAAGCACTCGCTTTAAAAACAAGGTTTGAAGAGTTTCAGCTCAGAGCTTTAGCTGACTTGAAACCTCATCACAAAAGCTTATGACAATACCTATACAACCCTTGGATGATTCTGCACCAGAGTTTATACTCGTTATTGGCCCAGAAAGTATAAAGGAGTACTTGGAATAATGGTTTCAAGGGTCCATTACATTGGAGTAATAATATATAAAGCATTGTAAAGTATTAAAATTGGCAGAAAATAGAGCATAACAAAAGGTTTATTTACTCTGGTACACATTATATCATATTTTAAATAGGGAAGACTTACATCTACTCATACCTTTTTCACCTTATTGAGCTATAGGATTTTGCATTTGCTTTGAGGTAGAATGCATACGCCGGGAAGCAAGAATTCCTGCACCTGAGGCAGGGCTTTACTAATTTACCACTTAGAGAGTGGATATTTCAGATGACACTACTACAGACAGATGGCATGTAGCAGAATGAGAAGAGAAGCACAAACTGGAAGGGCTTCAGCCTGATACTGAGGGAAGATACCATACAGCAGCAGAATTGCAGCATCTTCTCACAGCAGCATCTGTTGGTTCCCATGCAAACACAAGTGCACATAAACTCTTGTTTAGAGGACAAAATTACAGTGATATATCACTTTTAAAGGTTTGAAAGGCCTTGAAATGGGCCATCATGCACAGACAATCCCCACTGGAATTGAGTAGAGCAGGAGAAAGAAAATTAGGTAAAACAGAAGAAAGAAAAAGTCATCCTTGTTTTATGTTTTAACAATCAGTAAAATGGTTATTATTATATCTTCATATAGGCAGCTCAAAACTGTCATAACAAGAAAAACTTCTTTTTTTTCTTTTTTCCCTATGTTCTTCTGGTCACTCTTCTCCTTCTTTTTAATTCTATATGTTTGAGTGGAGTAATTGAAATGTATTTGTGTATAATAGAGGTGGATTTTGTTATGGTATCCTGTGGAAAAAATGTGGGATTTTAGAGTAAAGGCTGAGATTTTAGAAGAAAACCAGTATTCTGGCAAAGTTATAAAATATATGCACAAGGCAATCTTGATCTTTAATTAGGTATGCATATTGTGCTGATAAAGTGATGATGATGATGATGATTGTAAGACGAGCTATGAACAAAACACTTCAGAAAGTTCACAGAATCCAGTCAAACAGATCACTTTTTGTAGGAATATTATTATTAAAAACAAAAAAACCACACTAGAACAATTGGATCTTTTGTTCCTACTTATTGTATTAGGCATAAATAACAGAGTTCACTCATCTGTCCTCACACTTTACCTTTCATTAGAACTATTTTTCATTATTATTCATTATTAATAATTTTGACATCCTAAATTCTATTTTTTATCATATTTTTCCAAATAAATAAATAAATAGATTGCATTCATTTCAGTGTAATCAAATAGTGAACTCTTCTAAATTCTCAAGAATGCTCTGTGTTTAAACAACGCATGGCTTGTGAAAAGGTGACTGAAGAGTGAACAAAGGAGGTAGGCTTCTTAGTTAATCTTTTTATTTCAAATTCCAAAGAGGTGTTATCATTTAGCTATGCTACCTTTTATCTATTTAGCTATGTTGTCATATACTCATATACTGTCATCATAACACAGCCGTTATCATTTTAACTAGGATTTACTGAACTCTATTATTCCTGCCATTAATGAAATCTTATTATTTGCTTTAATTCAAAGTTAGAAAAAACAGCTGAAATAGTAATAGTTTTTGAGAACCTTTTGAAAAACCATTATAACATTCACTGTGGTAACTGTGACAAGAAGTACTTTGATGTCCAAATTGATATATGTCTGTTTGTTGAACAAATACAGAAAAAAATTGACTCAGGTCAACTCAACACTAAATTTCATTTTTGGTGCTGTGATTTATTACCTGAAAGCAATTGTATGCAGTTGGGATACACTATAATGCTGAAATGACCCCAAACAATGTCTAAATATCTATTTGCTATTATACTGCTCTGAGATTGTCTACTTCAAAGGCTGCTTAAGTGACTGAAAAGTTCTCATTGTATTTAATGGGACTTGGTTCAGGGCTCACCTTAAGGAAATGGGAACTGCTGACATCAGCATGTTCTACAACTAATTTTCATTGCTGAGTATACCAAGAAACTTGTGCTTTTGAAGAGGAAAAAAGAAACCAACAAAAACCTTTTGGGAAAAAAACAGATTTTGAAAATCCTATGAGAACAAAGGTAAAAATAATTTTACTTCAAATAATGAATGCAATATCTTTTACCAAAACAAGCTAATTTTAGGTTAAATATAAATACATTGTGAGGTCAGGTGTATTTATTAATATAATGACTGTCTTTAATGAGCTTTAAGGTCTTACTACTTGTTACTACCTTCTCTGAGAGCAGGTCTTAAAGAAAAGCCTCTTCTTGATGAAGAGATGTGGTACAATGAATTTACCAAGTAAATTATTGTTGTCATTTTGATTTTTTGGAAGTCTGACTGTAACTGTCACTACATTTCCAGGGGATCACTATGTTTAAGCTAAGAATCTCTACAGAAAACATTTTTCATTTTCTTTCTTTTAATTCCAATGGTTCTTACCAGATAGAAATAAAAGTTTAGATATCATTTAATTCACACTGAATTTTTAGAGTTTTCTCTTTTAAAGCAGCTACCATCATTATAGGGACATACACATACCCATAACCTTGCCTGAGTAATTTTACTGAAGTCGGTAGGACTACTCATGTAGTGTTGTGAATGTACAAAATAATCTATTACAGACAATTTTCACTGAAGTCATTTGTAGACAGAATTTTTGATAGACTAATCAGTGTTAACTGAAGACTAAGGAAATAATGGTCCACCTGGGTATCCACAAAAACAGCTGAAGTAAAGATCAAGAGCTACTTTTACTCCTATTGAGAAAGTCTTTAAATCATGAGTCATTCTGCTGGTTTCAGTAAAGCTTTTGCTGGCACATGATGTGAGCAGAGGAGGCAAACTTCTTAGTATGTGATTCAAAGCCAGAGGCAATACCCGAATGCTTGCTTTTGCTGAGGAGCTTCTCTGGAAATTTCCCTTCAGGATTATGATTTAAATATTTTGTCATAATCAAGTGAGACCTATGAGTAAATAGATTTAGTTCCTTTTCCTGTAGTTCCAGATCAGTTTTTGTTCTCCAAAAATGTTTTAGCAATATTTGCACATCTGTTAGCACACAGCACCAATCAATGACTTGATAGATAACAAAAGGCAATTGGGAATTATCATTAATTCAGTTTTTAAAATCTGTTGCCATTTCACAGGATGCTTATCTTATGAAAAGTACAGTGCACTCCAGTATAAGGCCAGGTGCAAGTATGTAAATTATGCAGCCACATATTCTCTTCCAGAGGATGAAAAAGCAAGGGCAAACCCTAAAACTTGTGGCACGTGGGAAGACTAGTCATATATTCAAATCTAATGTAATCTTAAAAAATTAGGAATTTGTACTTCCCCATGAGGATATGTGGCACACTTTCCTTCCCTCTGATTGCTCATGCGTTTCATTTTTATTTCCTTTCTCCTTTCTCTTCTGGTTCTGATTTCTCTAACCATGTTTGGCATGCACATCTGTACTTCTACACTTGGACACTACTCAGTGATCAGCGGGTGGCAGCCTGTCCCAAACAATGCTATACACTACAGTTGTGATCCGTTATTACTTAGTTTTCCCATTCTGGGCCTCTCTTGAGCAAATCTGAGTGTGAGGTCCTGAGATCTAGTTAATAGTGAGATTTGTGTGGTTGAATTAGGATTACATTATTTAAAAAGGCCAAAACAATAACAAAACCTAAAAAAGAACACAAAAGCCATCCACAGTTGACAATGAGCCCATGAGAAGGAAAACCAAAGAAGTACGTTACTGCATCTTTGCCAAAAAATACATGTCACAAAACTCCCATTAATGGAAGGAAGAATTGGTGCTTTTCTTCCCTTTTCCTTCCTACCTTTTTGTTTGACAAGCAGTTAGTTCACAGATGCCTGTGAGCATTTTTTCCTATTTTCTCCCTCACACCACTGTGATGTACAATATTCTCCTAAGAACTGGTATGTTAGAATTAGGACGGCTTCATCACATAATTTCATGCATTTTATTTCACTTCTTCTGTCTCTCTGGGCTGCATGTATAACCAAAGAGGGGAAAAAAGCTCCTTGAGAGGAAGCTTCAGTGCAGAAACCCAGCTGAATGCGCTGAGTATCTCTTCAGAGAAGCCTACATTTCCATTATCTACTTTTGGAGCCTGAGGAAACTAGATTGCTTCTCATATAGCATGCTACTGCTTTATCTTGAATATATAATATGAATAATATATTATTTTTATATACAGAAGATATATTATAAGAATATATTATTCTATATATTTATTTTATTCTATAATGTGAATATCCCTCAGATCTTGAGAAGCCTTGTTTGAAGACTTAGGATTCTTAACTGGCATAGATAAGTACAGCTTCATAGCAGTTGAAGAATTACAGTGCGGTATTGCTACAAAGGATTCAGCAAAGTATTTACACCCATTTCTGTCTACTAATTAACCTTCTTTTTTTACCAATAGCAGTAGAAGCTTTTCACTATAACTGCTATTTCCAATAAATATTTCAGGGTTTTGAAGTGATTAACAAGATTTAGACCAATATATGTTTATATGTGTATATGTATATAAATATATATACACACCACATAGTGTTTGTTGCATCTGTTTTCTGTCTGAGCCACTACTAAGCACTCTAGAACTTGATGGTGCTGACAGCAGGTAAAAAGAGCTACATACAGTAAGAGATAATGTAAGATCAGAAACTACGTGTATTTTGAAAATAATTCTACCAGGTGACACTAAAAGATTTTACATGAAAATACTGTATTTTTGTAAAAAAATCCCCGTATCTAGTCAACTGACTTACAGGTTTGACAAAGAATTTCTTAAAAAAGAACACAGACATTTCACAAAACCTGTTAGAAAATACTATCATTTATGATGTTTGAAGCAGAGCTGCTCTAGAGGAAACTTCTCCCAACATTAAACAGGTCAAAGGTGGCCTTTATTTCATAAGATTATCCCTACAAATCCATCACCAATTTCATTATGGACTGCAAGCATTTAGGTCAAGTCACATTTTTTTGTGGCTACATAGGCTATTTTATAAACACTACCCTGAGTAAAAGCTGGCAAAGCCAATGGAAACTGATTCAGAGCAGTGATTCCACAGATTACTGAATCTTCTCACCTTGTTGGCTTTGTATTTTTTTCACATGTCAGAGAAAGGTAGTGGGGCATCTGCCACAGCAACAAAATTATGAAGAATTTACCAGGGTTGCTCAAAACTCGTTTGATAACTGAGAAGCATCAATAAGAAGCCAGGAAAATTACAGATGATGAAGAAAGAACAAACAGGTTGTTGGAAAGTGGCCTGTGGTTGTTCAACATGGAACGTGCACATCTTTGTAATTGTGTTTTATTACCATATTCTTAAGAGCATTCATGTTAGCCCAGAGTAGAACTGAATTTTGAAAGTCATTTGGATATGGAAAGCCACGCAACTGAAAGCCAGAGCCCTCGTGTTGTGAGCATACAGGGCCTATTATAAATCGTTTAAGAGAAGGTATTTGGGCCTACTCCCACCAAAACAGGGATGTACATGCTGAATTGTTCATGCTTTTTACCACCTTCATACCTTCCTGCAATTAATGTCTCACTCAGATTGGGGGAAGTAAAAGCTTAGGATCATGCACATGTTTAGAAGACAAAGGGGCCCAGGAAGACTGGACCTTGTTCTAAAAGGAAGTCTTAAAGGCACAGGAGCAGACTGTCCCTATGTGCCGCAAGATGAACTGTCGGGGAAAAAGACTGGCCTGGCTGAGCAGGGAGCTTTTGCTGGGATTTAGGAGAAAGAGGAGAGTCTCTCACCTCTGGAAGAAGAGGCAGGCTACTCAAGGAGAATACAGGGATTTAGTTCGGTCATGTAGAAAGAACATGAGACAGGCAAAAGCTCAGCTAGAAATAAGTCTGGTCTCTGTGGCAAGAGATAATAAAAAGCAATTTTACAAAAATGTTAATGACAAAAAACAAGTCAGAGAGAATATCTGTTCTCTATTGGACAAGAGGGGGAACATTGTCACTGAGGATGAGAAAAAGGCTGTGGTACTTAGTGCTGCCTTTGCCTTGGTCTTTAATAGCCAAGCCAGTTAGCCTAAGGGTACTCAGCCCCCTGATTTTTAAGACTGGAGATCAGAATAATTTCCTCATAATCCAGGAAGTGGTAGTCAATGATCTGCTATGCCAATTGGACACACAAAAGGCTATGGGGCTGGATGAGATCCACCCAAGAGTACTGTGGGAGCTGGCGAAGGAACTTGCCAAGCCGCTCTCTATTATTTATCAGTGATCCTCATCAATGGGGGAGGTCCTGGATGACTGGAAACTTGCTGATGTGACGCCCATCTACAAGAAGGGCAGGAAGGAGGATCTGGGGAACTACAGGCCTGTCAGCCTGACCTCGGTAGCGGGGAAGATTATGGAGAGGTTCATCTTGGATGCACTCATGTAGCAAGTGCAGGACAACTGGGTGATCACATTCACAAAGGTCAGGTCCTCTTTGACTAACCTGATCTCCTTCTATGATCAGGTAACCCACCTAGTGGATGAAGACAAGGCAGTTTATCTTGTCTACCTGGACTTCTGTAAGGTATTTGACACCATTTCCCACAGCATCCTGTTGAACAAGGTGGCAGCTCATGGCATAGACAAGCGGAGTCTTTGCTGGGTTAAAAACTGGCTGGGTGGCCAAGACCACAGGGTTGTGGTAAATGAAGTTAAATCCAGTTGGTGGCCAGTTAGAAGTGGGATCCCCCAGGGGTTTAATCAATGACCTGGATGAGGGGCTTGAGTGCTCCCTCTGTACATTTGCAGATGAGATGAAATTAAGCAGGAGTGTCAATCTGCTTGAGGGTAGGAAGGCTCTGCAAATGGATCTGGACAGGCTAGATTGATGTAAAAGGTTTAACAAGGCCAAGTGCAGGTTCCTGCACTTTGGTCACAACAACTCCCAGTAATGCTACAGGCTTGGGGAAGTGTGGCTGGAAAGCTGTCCGGTGGAAAAGGACCTAGGGGTACTGGCTGAACATGAGCCAGCAGTGTGCCCAGGTGGCCAAGAAGGCCAATGACATCCTGGCCTGTATCAGAAATGGTTTGACCAGCAGAAGTAGGGAGGGGATTGTTTCCCTGTACTCAGTGCTCATGAGACCACACCTTGAGTACTGTGTCTGGTTTTGGGTGCCACAGTACAAGAAGGACATTGTGATGCTGGAGCAGGTGCAGAGAAGGGCAACAAACCTGGTGAGGAGTCTGGAGAACATGTCATAGGAGGAGCACCTGAGGGATCTTGGATTGTTTAGTCTGGAGATGAGGAGGCTGAGGGGAGACCTCATTGCTTTCTACAACTACCTAAAAGGAGGTTGTAGTGAGGCTGGTGCTGGTCTCACAGGTAACTAATGACAGGACAAGAGGTAATGGCCCCTAGCTGTGCCAGGAGAGGTTTAGACTGGATATCAGGAAGAAGTTCTTCACTGAAAGAGTGATTAGCCATTGGAACAGGCTGCCCAGGGAAGTGATAGAGTCACCATCCCTGGAAGTGTTCAAAAAAAGGGTAGATGTGGCGCTACAAGACATGGTCTAGGGGTTAGGGAGACATTGGACAAAGGTCGGACTAGATGATCCTAGAGGTCTTTTCCAACCTAAATGATTCTGAGATTCTATGTTT
>JAVSBS010005572.1:42162-55457 GCA_033124195.1 Coracias cyanogaster | reverse complement strand
ACCTCCAGGGATGGAGCATCCACAGCTTCCCTGGGCAACCTGTGCCAGGGTCTCACCACCCTCAGAGTGAAGAATTTATTCCTTACATGTAAGCTACATCTCCCCTCTTTCAGTTTAAAGCCATTACCCCTCATCCTGTCCCTACATGTCCCTGTAACAAGTCCCTCCCCAGCTTTCCTGCAGGCCACCAGAAGGTCTCTGTGGAGCCTTCTCTTCAGGCTGAACAAGCCCAACTCTCTCAGCCTGGCCTCCCAGCAGAGGCTTCCAGCCCTTGGCTCATTTTTCTGGTCTTCTCTAGACCTGCTCCTACTGGTCTGTGTCCTTCTTTAACTGGCAACCCCAGGGCTGGATGCAGTACCAAACTCGGAAGTGGAAATAATTGGTTTTGTTCAATGATGACAAGTGCTGTGGTTTCAAATCTTTTGAAGATGTTGCCTCCAATGGCTCTTTATTCCAGGGCAGTATTGAAACCTTCCAGGTTAATAATGAGATTCCCAAAGCCTTGTGTTGATTCACATGGGGCTGTGGTGTGATACCAAGGGTGGGTTCATAGCACAGGGTGGCCAACAACTCCTTAAAGACTCTTCATCTTTTCGTCATCCAGGTGGCTGATCTAAGTAGCATTGTCCAGCCGCTCCTCTTGCAGATTTGAAAATGTTGATCTTTAGGACTTGGGGTTTCTCCTGGGAATGTGACAACTAGATGATCTTTAAGGTTCTTTCCAACACAAACCATTCTGCGTAAATAGCTGTGTTGGCTTGTTGGATCTAAAGTTAATTACAAAAAAGGTAAAAAAAAACAGCTGGTGACTGTGGTCCCCTGTATCTGGAGATAGTCCTGGACAGGTTCTCACACAGCTGAGTGGTCACTGAGTTGCTCTGATGGTGTAACTGGCATCCCATGAGTCTGTTTGCTGCCTGCATCCATTTTCCAAGGTGGAAAATGCTTCACAGCTGGTGTTGCTGGGGTTTTTCTGGTGTGCAGGATGGTTTCATCTTCATGTGCTGCTGTTGGAGACATACAAAGGTGTTGGGAAGGGTCCAGAGAAGGGTATAAAAGCTGGGGAAGGGCCTAGAAAACAAGTCTTGTGAGGAGTAGCTGAGGGACCTGGGGTTGTTGAGCCTGGAGAAAAGGAGACTCAAGGGGAGACCTTCTGGCTCTTGACAAGTCCCTGAAAGGAGCCTGGAGCCAGGTGAGGTTGGGCTCTTCTCCCAAGGAACAAAGAGGACGAGAAGAAATAGCCTCAAATTGTGCCAGGGGAGGTTTAGGTTGGACATGAGGAAAAATCTTTTTTACTAAAAGGGTTGTCAAGCATTGGAACAGGCTGCCCAGGGCAGTGGTCGCCATCCCTGGAGAGGTTTCAAAGCTGTGTAGATGTGGTGCTGAGGGCCATGGTTTAGCAGCGGACTTGATAGAGTAAGGTTATGGTTGGACTGGATGATCTTAAAGGTCTTTTTAACCTAAATGATTCTGAGTGTGACTTAGTTGCCATCATCATCTTCAATGCAGTCCAGCCTTTGTTTCAGCCATCAGCTGGTCACTGGCTGGACTTGCATCGTTTCTATTGGTGCGGTGACATTTGAGTAAGGGTTGGTTAATTTAACCAAACCAAGGATTCCCTGAGGTTGGTTTCGATGGCTGTAGGCTGCTCAGCCTTTGCAGCTTGCACATGTACATCTGCAAGTCCTCAATGTTAAAAATACCATCAGCTTCTGTTGAAAATTCTCTCCCCAGCCACGTAAGTGACATGAAAGATTAATGTGATGTAAGTAGAGGGGGAATGTTTGATAACACTGTTTGATTTGAATGTTGAACAGCAATTCGAAGAGACTCAGTTCCACCCTTTCTTGTAGCAAAGGAGTTATTTCTTTGTTTGCACAATGGAGATCTACTCGCCTGGAGACTGGGTACCTTGATGTTCCCCTTGATGAGGATGGAGTGTGCTGGCCTCAGGATTTCACTTTTTTTGAAGAGAAAGATCCTTTATGACAAGTTTCCGGTGTTCCCCCTTTCCCCTGTCTATTGACTCAAACAGTGCAATTTTTGACTTCCTTCTTTCCAGCACCTCATTGTCTCCAAGAAGGGAGTACTATCTCCTAAACATTTTGATTCATTTCCTCAAACCCAGAATTTCATAGGAACAATCAACTAACCTCTTAAAAGAACGAGAAAACACTCAACGTGTTGCTACTGAGTTAAACTCTTAAATACCATTTTTAGTTTTTTTTTGTCTGGCTTTGTTTCAGTAGGAACCAACTTTGACAGTAGTTGCAATGAGACTCCGGAGAGGTTTCGAACCATGTATTATCAGCTCATTCGCTTTGAGGTTAAATAGTGCTGGAAGCTGTAGATCACCCCATTTGGGACTTGTCTGTAAGACAACAGTTTTCAATTATAAAATTGAAATAAGTCCATTTAGTTTAATGAACCTCTGGAAATTTGTGGAGCGGCGTAGACTCTGCTGAAGTACAGTTGTTCTCGTCCCAAGGGGCTTTACAAAACTTTTTCATTGTGCTGTGTTGAAACATAGCTGCTTGGAAGGTCTCAAAGGCTGGGACAGCAGCCAAGTGGAAGAACACTTACTGGACTGCTCCAGACAAGCTCTCTTCATAGCATCATTAAGGTTGGAAAAGACCTTTGAGATCACCAAGTCCAGCCATCAACCCAACACCACCATGACCAGGAGACCATGTCCTGAAGTGCCACATCTACATGTCTTTTGAACCCCTCCAGGGATGGTGACTCCACCACTGCCCTGGGCAGCCTGTTCCAGGGTTTAACCACTCTTTCAGTGAAGAAATTTTTCCTAATATCCAACCTAAACCTCCACTGGTGCAACTTGAGGCCATTTCCTCTTGTCCTTTCATTATTAGTTACTTGGGAGAAGAGACCAACACCCACCTCACTCCAGCCTCCTTTCAGGGAGTTGTGGAGAGCAATAAGGTCTCCCCTCAGCCTTCTTTTCTCCAGGCTAAACAATCCTAGTTCCCTCAGCTGCTTATCATAAGAGATGTTCTTCAGGCCCTTCACTAGCTTGGTTGCCCTTCTCTGGATCTACTCCAACACCTTGATGTCCTCATACTGCAGTGCCCAAAACTAAACACTGCTCAAGCTGTGGCCTCACCAGCGCTGAGTACAGGGGCATGATCACTTCCATACCACTGCTGGACACACTTTTTGATACAGGCCAGGATGATGTTGGCCTTCTTGGCCACCTAGACACATGGTTAGCTCATGTTGAGCTAGGTGTCCACCAGCACCTGCAGATCCTTTCCTGCCAGGCAGCTTTCCAGCTGCTCTTCCCCAAGCCTCTAGGGAAGAGGCTTCATACTGAAGTCTCCTTGGCATGTTGTAGCTGTTTCCTGCAGCCAGGAGACTGGTCTTTCTAGATGTCCCCAGTGCTCTGCTGAAATGATTATTTGTTACTTCTAGCAACTGTTTTCTTCATTTAACTCCACGAGTTTTTTGGTTTCAAGTTGTCTCTTTGCTAAGGCCATACTTGTTTTTCCGCACCTTACAGAGGATTTGTTGTCTTCTGGTTTGTGTATCCTTGGTATGGTGTAAAACGGCAAATAATGCCTTGGCTAGTTTTCCTTCCTGAAGAGTAATTTGGATATTCTTAATGCTGCACTATTAATTTTATTGTCTGGAGTGAGGGGAGACCTCATTGCTCTCTACAACTACCTGAAAGGAGGTTGTAGAGAGGTGGGTGTTGGTCTCTTCTCCAAGTAACTAGAGATAGGGTGAGAGGAAATGACCTCAAGTTGTGCCAGAGAAGGTTTAGGTTGGATGTTAGGAAAGATTTCTTCACTGAAAGAGTGGTTAAAGGCTGTCTTAGGCTGTCCAGGACAGTGGTGGAGTCACCATCCCTGGGAGGTGTTCAAAAAGCCTGTAGATGTGGTGCTTGAGGACATGGTTTAGTGGTCATGTAGTGCTGGGTTGATAGTTGGACTTGCTGATCTCAGAGGTCTTTTCCAACCTTAATGACTCTATGATTCTAAGTATATATGGTGCGTTTGAAGTGTATTCAAGAGTTTTTTAATCCTATTATGTAGAATGTACCAAGTGCTCTTCATCTGCGGATATCAAAGACAGCCAGTAAGATGCATTGGTTACCTGTTATCCAAACTGTAAAACATTGAAACCTCCCCTGATGTCTTCAGAAGGAATGGATCACAGTGTATGCCTTGAACTCTGGATTTGGCCCAAGGCTGCAGTGTGTACTTCGTAAGCTGCTTCTGTTGGACAGATTTCTGGCCTTTTGACCAGAGGAAAAGGTTACAAGATAAGCGAGCCGTAGAATCACAGAACGGTTTGGGTTGGAAGGGACTTTAAAGACCATCCAACCCCACTGCCATGGGCAGCGCCACCTCCAACTAGCCCAGGTGGCTCAGAGCCCCATCCAACCTGGCCTTGAACACTTCCAATGATTGGGCATCCACAACTTCTCTGGGCAACCTATTGCAGTGTCTCATCATCCTCAGAGTGAAGAACTTCTTCCTAATTTCTTATCTAAATCTCTTTCACTTTAAATCCGCTGCCCCTCGTCCTGTCACTACAAGCCCTTGTAAAAAGTCCCTCCCCAGCTTTCTTGTCGGCCCCCTTCAGATACTAGAAGGCCACAAGAAGGTCTCCCCAGAGCCTTCTCTTCTCCAGGCTGAACAACCCCAAGTCCTGTCAGTTGGCCACACTTCCAAACGTAGCCGTAGCTTTCCTGAAGCCAAGCTTCACGTTGTGCACAGTGGGCACCACAAGCTTCCTCTGTTACTGTAGCTTTGAAGGTGTTTTAAAGTGAGGAACTGGGAGGCTTCACCAGGGGTATGAGATGGTGCAGGGCACAGTAAAGACGAGTGGCAGAAGTTTCCCTGCGGATTGCTGTGAAAACTGGAGCTGGAGCTTTGTTAGACCCCCCAGTGACTGAGTGTTCTGTTCAATGACACTTCACTAAAATGTTCATTTTCCTGATCAGATGAGAAATAGTTAAATTTGATCGGCTTGCCTTTTTTGTTGTTGGTATTTCCCACTGTCTTTAATGAGTGTTTTCATTTGATTAAGCGATGCTGAGTGAAAGCAAGTGAATTGCATGCTTAAACCTGAACCAGAAGTAACAGAAGAATCTTGGATTTCCAAGATTCACCTGTGCCTCATGGGCCACAACAACCCCCTGCAAGGCTCCAGGCTGGGGGAAGAGCAGCTGGAAGGTGCCTGGTGGGAAAGGACCTGGGGGGGTTGGTCAACAGGCGGCTGGAGATGAGCCAGCGTGTGCCCAGGTGGCCAAGAAGCCACCAGCGTCCTGGCTTGTGTCAGCAGCAGTGTGGGCAGCAGGAGCAGGGCAGGGATCGGTCCCCCTGCACTGGGCACTGGGGAGCCCCAACCTCCAATCCTGGGGTCAGGTTTGGGCCCCTCACTCCAAGAAGGACTTTGAGGGGCTGTAGTGTGCCCAGAGAAGGGTTTAGAGCACAAGTCTTGTGAGGAGTGGCTGAGGGACCTGGGGTTAAATATGAAGAGGAGAAGGCTCAGGGGAGACCTTCTTGTTCTTGACAACTACCTTAAAGGCGGTTGTGAGGGGGGGGTTGCTGGTCTTTTTTGTAAGGAACAATTGACAGGATAAGAGGATAAGAGGAAATGTCCCCAATTTTTTCACTGAAAGGGCTGTGAAGGGCTGTTTGAGGCTGGGCAGGGCAGTGGTGGAGTCCCCATCCCTGGAGGGGTTTTCAAGCCGTGGAGATGTGGTGCTGAGGGATGTGGTTTAGCAGTGGACTTAGTAGAATAGGGTTATATTTGGACTGGATGATCTTAAAGGTCTTTTCCAACCTAAACGATTCTATGATCATGTAATATTCATTTTCTGCCTTTAGCCACCAATCCTTGCATGGATCTGTGTGATCTTCTGGAGCAGAGGAAGAGGGGCTCCAGTGACACGCAGGTACTGAACACCTACAGCAACAGTCAAAAGCAGCAGGGACATGGAGGCTCATCTCCTGTAAGAACTGTCGAGTGTGTTGTAGGTGGTAAATTCACATTAATTTCCTAAAATGTGTATTTGCCTTTTGCATACGGTATCTGTTCTTCCACTTCAGTTCAAGAAAATCCACAGAAGCGTCATACCCACATACTGTTACTACAACGTTCTCCCCGTGAAACAAATTCTCAAGTCAAAAAATTAGTAATTAAGACTCAGTTTAGTATCCATAGCTTAGCAGTAATCGTACTGAACAGGGCTGCCTTGAGGGTGGGTGAAGCAGGCAGGTTGCTCTCCACCCAACCTAGCTGGAGGCATCAGGGAAAGCATGTTTGCAGAAATAAGGCATTTATTGTTCATTAAAGTTAACAGTCTTCTCTTAAAATTGACACTTAATCTAATTTTCTTGGCATTTTGTTGTGCAGGTAGGAAGCTAAGAGTAGGCTGGCAAAAGAAATTACTCATCTTCCCTGGAAAACAGACTAAAGCCCTTGATGATACAAGTCGTGTGGGGAAATAAGACTTCTCCGTGTAAACAAATTGTTGTTGAGTCTCAGATGAGATTCCTGCTGGAGCTGTCATTTTGAGGTGGGTGCCTGGAGCGGATAGTCCTAAAGGTGCTTGTTATCTTCCTTTTGCCACAGTGCAAAATAAGGGAGTGAGAGGAGTGACTAGGTGCAGGATTTGGTGGAAAAACCACTCTTGAAGGAAATGCAGTGATGGGTGTTGTGGAGCTCATCCTGGATTCAGGTTCAGGAGAACAATGGGGCATTCTGCACGTGGCAGGACAAAACGGGCTTGGACTGTTGGTGTTTGGAGCTCAAATTCATGGATTTATCTCTGACATGTTTGTTGAAGGTCGGACTAGATGATCCTAGAGGTCTTTTCCAACCTAAATGATTCTGTGATTCTATGTTTAAATGTTTTGCCAGGTCAGAGTCAAAGATGGTGAGTGCTTTACACCAAATCTAGCACAACACTTCAGCTCCAATGATTTACTTAGTTATGTGTATTCCCATCAAATGCAGATCCCCAGGCACACTGAATTCTCTGTTTGGCTGGTGCCAAAATGTGATACTCCTTTCAAAAAAGAGACAAGAGTACAATAAAAGAAGAAAGAAAAAAAAAAAAAAGGAGTTCATGGTTTCTGTGGTACTTGGCAATATCAGAATTCTGGCACTGTAAGCATGAGTCCTAAAAAGGAAAGGACAGGAGTCCAGCTCTCAAATGTAACCATTTTGGGAAGCATTTTATATGAAGCTTAGGAGAACTATCTTCTCATGACCACAAATTTTAGCTCTGTCCCTCACATCTTCTAGACAGTTATCTTTCTGCTTGTTCTCTTAATAGCCAGGATGATGTTTTTCCTATTACTAAGATATGCCGTACAGCAGAACAGACTGATCAATAAAGAAGATTTGAACTTTTAGGATCTGAATTTTGCTATTCCCAACTTAAAAGTCCTCAGCACTTCCTGACTGATAGTAACAGCCTCTCTAAGTTCAGGCTTATTGCATGTCTTTACACTTTCTCAAAAACAAAGATTTTTGTAGGCAACAAAAATATCTATAAGACTGAAGTGACCGTGTATTCATTGCCAAAACAGGCTTTTTAAATTTTTTTTTTTTTAATGAAGAAAAGAAATTCAAGTAATTTCTACTGAAAATATTTCTATTACATTTACCCTTGACCTCTTAAGTCAGACTTCTATAAAATGTCTAGACAGACAAACTCTATCTAATGTGCTCAATATCACTCAGCCTAGCACGAGCTGTTTAAATAACATTATTGTGGTTCTTGAGTACAAAATTTACTCACATACCGTGCAAAAGAATAGTGTAGAAAGATTTTTAACTGCATCTTGAGATAATAAAAGTTAGTTTCCTTTCTATCAGGATGCCTACAAAATGCAAATCTAGATCCATGCACCTGTACATGAAACCTTCACAGGAAACGTGGGTTGCATGTTGAGTCCTGCTGAAGAGGTTACCGCAGCTGGCTCCTAGGACTCAGCGGCTGACACAATGCACATCCCCTGGCTGACAAGCCGAAAGGAAATCTGCATGCCATGCATAAATTCAAGCCCTGAGCACATTGTCATCAAGGTTCCTGAAAATTTAAAGATGTTCTTCACAACTTTAAAAAGTGAATATAGGGAGTCATTAAATTATGAGGACAGCCTCTTCAATGGGACTTACATGTGTTTGATGTTTGCCTTAGAATAGAATGAATCACTGTTTGCATTGACAGCTCCAGGAACCTAGAAACTATTTAGAGGAACGAATGAGTATTTATAGGGCCAAAAGTTCGGTGACATGATTTCTATCTCTTATACTAAAGTACCGGCTAAACTCACTATCATTTGGAAACAAATAAGCAGGCGTATTTTTGTGCCATATGGCTCTACAACTGATGGAAATATGAGAAATCAATGTCAGTCTCACTTCTTCAACCACATACTGGAATCCAACTTTGACAACTAAATAGCTGTAAATCACTTTAAGTATATTGCACAGCATCAAGATTAGACTGCCACAAGCAGGAAGACTATTTGTGACTCCTTAGAGTTCTATTATTCTTTCATTTTTACTTCTTGATTATTTTTATTAGATTACTCCTTGGATAATTATGACAATGAAGTGAGGACTCTGCTTTATTCCAAATTTGGGGGCTTATTCAACCTACCACCGTTCTATACCTGGGCTTTTTTTTTTTTTTCTTAAACAGTGCTATGAAACTAGGTAGCTAGATCTGACTGTCACCTCCTTTGCACAACTGCCTGTGCTTGGGACACTTGGAAGACAACACAAACAATTTCCTCATCCTATTTCTGCCCTTTCCACATGTCATGTGACATAGCTAGCAGTTTATGGGTACTTGTGATGACTTTGGCTCCAGAGCAAGTTACCTGAATGCATGTATGTATGTGCCAGTGATAAATGCAGTGAGCTATGTGTCCAAGCTTCAATTAAAGTAGATTTGGGGAACACTTCAATTCCTAAACACAGGTGTTAATGCCATTTGAGATGGAAGCAGAATCCAAGCCACAGAGCTACCCGATACAATGCAGGGCTTACAGGAAAACTGCACATCCGTGCACATCTCTGAAACAGAGGTGACATGATACCACAGCATGTGCAATGCCACCAGCGGAATCTATTTAGACAGTTGAATCCCAGTCCAAGACAGTGGTCTGTAATTTAGTTTTCCCTGAATAAGGCATCCATGGCTCTCAAGTGGATTTCTTTCTGCTTCCCCAGCTGTATCTCTAAACACCCATAGACTACAGTTCACCTAGCTTAGTTATAAGCACTACATGTACACCTCTACTGAAGTTTTTCAGTGTCAATCTGAATGCCACTGTAGATGAAGCATTCACTTGAAAACAAAAGCTCCCCACCTGAAATTTGTTAACCCACAGTAGATGTGCTTTCATCCTGACAAAATAATAAAAATCTTATTTGTTTGTCAGATTACTTATTCCTCTGATTTTATGCTATGATACTTTCAGGGGGCAGAAGATACTTCATAGTAAGCAAAGCAGATTTTTTTCTCCTCTTCTTTTTGTTCAGTTCTTCCTGACAAAAAAACCCTTTAAATATATATTGCTGAACATGATTTAGTGAGGCAAATTCTAATAATGACTTTGCATATTTTAAGTTATAGAAATGTTAATTTTTTTTTCTGAAGGAAATAACGTACTAGTATTTATGCATCCAATGTATTACAGACTGAAACATGAAATGTCTATGCACACACGGGCACAGAAGCTCAGCAAAGAGAATTCATTATCTAAATCCAGAGGAACTACTCAGATATTCTGGTTTACAATGCCTCATAACCATTTTGACATTCATGTCTGATGCCTAGTCTTAATTGTAGCAAAATATATGCATTTAGTTGTTCCTTTTCTGTCAGCTAAGCCTTACAATGGAAACTTTTGAATAAAAATCAGCAGAACTAGCTCTTTGTCATAGATTATTGGCTTTTTCTCATTTAGTCATGCAATCACTTCATTAACCATGTTTCTTCACTTCTGCTGGGACACTAAAATGTACCCATTTAGAGGGATGTTTTCTTCAATATTGTCACATTTAATTACAATAATGCTACTTACATGCAGTCTTGTCAGCAAAAGCACAACTATTTTAAGCAGCATCTGCATTTATTTATTTTTCCTTATTTGATAGGAAGTGATTTGACTGCTTATTAAAAACTGTTCTGCGCTCCTAGAAGTACTTGTCAAATCCAGTCAGCAGCAAAATCTGATTGGTGCTTCACAGAATTCATGTCAAAACTGTAGAGGTTCCTCTAAAAGTTAAGTGATTTATTGGTTTGAAATCAGAAATAATGCAAATAAACTGACAGGACATCAGACAGCAGGACAATGACTATGTCTATCTTCCACACTTTATGGGCTCAAAGTGAATTATTCCATATTGTGAATTCTCACCAAGTACCTGTAGGCACATCTATTTTCTTATGAAATTGGACATCTGGAACACACATGTTCTCCTATGAAAATAATTCAAACTAAAAACCTGTAGAGATTTGCACTGGCAATCACATCATTAAAGCCTTTCTTTTCTGTCCTTAATTATCCATTGACAAATTTTACTACTACTACTAATGGGCAAAGCATCAAACAAGTTTTTACTTAACACTGTGCCTTATGCCCATGGGAATAAGTTTGAGGTCCTTTCACCAACAAACACTCACACGTCATCATGACAGGTTAATCCTTTGTTAGAATGAGGACCAGCAAAGATAAACTGGGTGCCTCCACATTACATTTTGAGCTCAGAGGAGAAATTTTGAATCCTCCCTAAGGTCTTTTGGCACATACCTCAGCATGACTGGAAGCTGTTTCAGCCTCCACGGCAAAATATTCACTTCCTTTCTCTACCATGTTTACGAGCCTACCCATTTATTCGCCATTATCTCATGTGAGAATCTTTCATGTTATCCTTCATATAGATGGAAATTTGGGGGTGAGACATAAGAAGAACAGGCAAATGGCACATAAAGAAATTTGCTTGAACTAAATAGCTTCTCTCAGCCCTCCAGACTTCTCAATATTGTGAAGTCCCTGTGGAAATACAGTGGCTGACCCTTCTATTGGCCCACATACACCTGACAGCAGCATGACAAGCACAAGCTCCTTCTCTCAAATCACCTCTTTGTGATTCTCAGTTTGAAGAGACTTTACTAGGTATGTGCTAAGTCATTCTAGTATGTCACCTGTGAAAGCATTCAAACACAGCACTTCAGTTAGGGTAATAAATCTTTTTGTTTGCCCAGTGAATAGTAGCTTCACTGGACTAGAAAGAGGATTTAACATAGATAATAACTCTGGAGGAAAAGTGGAGGAGAGTATGGAAGAAGAGATGGGTTAATGTTAGAAGGCATAGCTATATTTGACCACATCAATATCAACAACTTGAGAATAAGGAAAGAGAACATTCATGCTGCATCAATTATAGATATCATGCTCCAACACAACATTAGAGAAGCTTTGTCACTTATGATAGGATAAAATTAAAGTAAAAAGTGATATTAGAAGCAGGCCTGATACTGCAAACAACTTTGCCAGCAAATATATGACTTTATCAGACATAGGTGGTCCTGACCACTCTGGAGTTGCTTCAGCAAAGACTTTAATCACATGCTTTATTTCAATACATCTCTTGACAAAAATTAAACTACTCAAACTGTAAATAAGTACTCAAGTGCTTTACTGGGTGACAACAAGACAATTCTGCATCTTTCAGGATCAAGCTCTGGGTACCTACTGCTTTGAGTTTCCCCTATACTATGAATTATCATATTACTGAATGAGCTACATGTAGCAATGAACATTACATACTGTTTGCATGGTAAACTTTTGAACTATCAAAGAAACAAGACAAATTGTTTATAACAAAACAGCAAAAATCAACATGAAAATTATCTGAAAAAATAGATAGTAGATTGAACCATCAAATTTATAGTTAATAAAATATTTCATAATGGCAGTGATTGGTTGTGGATAGCCGATGCTTTGTAATATGATATATAAGAATAGAGCTGAAAACATCTTAGTCATTAATGGAAGAACTAGAGATTAAGCTAGGAGAATAACAGATTTAATCTTTTTGCCTAAAATCTTTCTGCCATGTTCCTGTATCTCTTCACTCTTCATTATTTTTAAGAACGCTGCCAGGGTTTTGTGCAAGTTTATTTGCTGTTTCCCTTAAGATGCAGATGGTTTAGAATGACTGTTTTGCTTCTGTTCCTATTTTTTAAGTAATCCCTTGGTTGCTCTTTGTCAATATCTACTTTGGCAATGACTTCTTTATGTTGCTTGCTACAGTCAGATTTGAACAGCAATATTTGACCAGTGTTTGAACTTTACAGAATTAAAATTGTTCAGAATCACATTTAAATTTTCTTTAAAATATCCAGTGTCTCAAACCAGAAATAATTTACACAATAATTATATTATTTCCTACTGTTCTCATTGTCTTGTGAAATGCTGGGCCCCAAGTTGGAGTTGACTTGTGAATGAGTCACAACCTAGCAGAATCTTTTCGTTTTTTTCCTACCGGCTTCATGTTCCAGAGGCAGAATCTGGCCTACCTGTGTCTCTGTGGCTCTGCCCTCACCCAGGTGGTCACAGCTAGGGTGGTGGGTGAGGCCAGGATTATATTAACTGGGAGCCAATCAGCTGGAAGAGCTTCCTGTTGGGTGTGGCTTCTGTTGGGGCTGGTTGTATCTTGCTGAGCTCTCTGAGTGGTGTCCTCCCATGGGAATGACCAATGAGGGAGCCATCTCTGTCCATTGTGTCTAGCAGACAATGCTAGCATGACAGTGGGCAGTGGAGGAGCTGGGCCCACGAAACCTACGGCAGGAGTGTCTGAAAGAAGACTTCTGAGGGGATGTTCCTGAGTTCAGTGTTGGCCTATGTGATCAGGCAACTGATGGTAGCATGAAATTATGATGGCTGAATTAGCACAACAGCTTGTTATTTTTCTCTTTCTGACCATAGCACGTTCTTCCTTAGTATGGTTTTTATGCAAATCACAGTACATTTATTCTATTTTTGGCTGCTCTTCTGTGTGTCACTGAACATTGAGAAGTAATTTGCTACTTTAAGTTATATTTAAAAACATGTAGGGCTTCATGTTAAATGATGGAATTCTCATTATGACTTCAAATCAATCTTCCACTCATATGTTTGAGTGTCGTGATCCGCCCCCCTAGATGTTCTGGGTCCACCCACCAAGGGATGCGGTCCACCCACTGGGGTCCCAGACCACTCCCCCAAATGGAATCTGAGGCGCGGCACCTCCCT
>JAVSBS010005572.1:28692-42062 GCA_033124195.1 Coracias cyanogaster | reverse complement strand
GCAAGAAACCCCCCTGTCGCTATGTGGATATGTGTGTGAGTGAAGCGGAGGTCTTCTTCTTCTTCTGTGCCTCCCCCTGCTTCTCTTGCTGCGTCTTTAAGACAGTTTACAGAAGCTCATTAGGGAGTAGAAACTCCAAGGTCAGGCAGCAGACAACTGCAGCCGTTATCGTGGTAGTGAAGAGACTCCAATTGGAATAAAGCCAGAGCTCAAACGTCTCTCTCTCCAGACCCCCTCCCCCCTCCAATATATGACTTTAAGCTCCCATTGATTGTAATTCAAAGGCAGCAAATACTAGTTTTGTCCTAGAGTAACAGATGCTCTCCTCTGAGTAGTCTGAGCTCATACATATCTGTTTTGTTTATGAATTGCTCTGAAAGTCAAAATAAGGAACCCAACACAATTAAGGCAACATCTCAAACACTTGCTAAGTTTGGGAGAGGTCATCTTCATTCAGAATCTATTTTTAAACTGTAACTAGCTTAGTTATCTTTCTATCTGATATAAGACTAGTACTATCCCCTGCTCAACTATAACATTTTTGCAATTAAAACTGTCTAGTGAAAGGTCTACAGTGCTCTTCACCTTCACCGGTGGGTTTTTTTAGCCTACCAAACGTGCTTAAGTTAAAACTCCTCTCTCTATGTTGACATATAACCTTGTGCTAGATAACTCAAGACATGAGACTGTATTAGATATATGCATGGGTTACTGCTCTAGGCCCAAGACTGAACTCGTTATTTTTGACCTGTGAACCAGATTGCCTCTCACAAAGCCGCTGTCTTGTGCTCAGCTCTCAGTATGCAAGCTGAGAGCTCTCAGGAGTTGGCTGCTGGAAATAGCTCATCAGAGGTATGAAGCTTTGTTTTCCCTGAGAGCTCAAACACCCACAGGCAGCTGGTGGGACAAGTCTCACTTCCTTGAAGGATTAGGCTTGGGAAGGAGTACAGCCCTTTTTGCTAATGCTAAAGCTTGCCTATGTACAAGTATGCCTGGCATAAATGACCCATTTCAGGTCTATCACCATTCTGAGAATAGATACCCGAATTTCAGAGATCTAAGTAATTAAGGAATAAGAAAATTAGTAGCCTGTTACTTGTCATCGCTGTGATATCTATACCTGCTGTGACATGCACCATGTGTGTGTATACATATTGTAAAATTTCCATTACTTGTTTAATATTCTTCCTATGTCACTGATGATAATGAAGTTCTACCCTCTTTAAAATCAATGTGAGTCAGCTAAACTCCTTGGGTTTGTTTTGTATTTAGTGTTTGGAGAATCCCACTATGTACCTACTTACAAATTTCAGCACTGAAATACCTTCCATCATTAGTCCCTTCTTTCATAAGGTTCATTTTATCTTGTGATCAGAGAAAACTGTCTAGCTTTTCTAAAGCTCCTTAGTGAGTTTGTCACCATACCGTTAGCCATAAGTCTTCTGTGTGGTACTCTGTAAAAAATTTCACAAAACTTATTTCATATTCTATCAACTTCCATGAATTAGATCTCCTGAAATAAATACAATAATAAAAATTGATAATAGTCAATGTACAGGATAATCTTACATTATCAAATAGGTTTTTGAGAGAAACTGGCAAGTTCTTTCTCACATAAGCTCTTTATTGCTAGAAATCAGTATGATGTTATTTAACCAAGAGATTTTGCAGGCAATAATCCATGACTGAATATCTACTTCTCTACTTTGCCAAAAACTACTTTATAAACATTTCAAGGATTCCATCCAGTTACAGACTTCTAAATGTTTGTAAACTGAACTTTGCACAGTGCATATTATGGTGGCATCAGTTTATGGAAAATTCCACTCTGTTTGCACTCTTACAGATTTCTCAGATTGTGGTGAGTTTGTACCAGAAACATGACTCAGACATAGGGGACTTTTCCAACCCCAGAAAATAAAATATTTATCCTCACCTCAGCAAAAGATGCTTTTTAGAATTTTCACTTAAAACACAATGTATACAGAATTTTTTTAAAACTTTATCAGGACTGGTTACTCATATCTGAAGTAAGAATTTGGGCAACATATTGGAAGCAATAAAGAGTAGAAAACTGGTTTTTCAGGCTCTGATTTTTGCTACTACTAAAGTAGTAAAAGTTCTGAGCGTTTAGAAGTACTTTCATAAAGTGAAAGGAGGCTAATGTGGGAAGTAAGAGCTGTAATTTTAAATCTTTTCAGGCTAAATAATTAATCTCAGTTGCTGGGAAAGCATTCCTATCATTCAGCTGCTGGACCCTCTCTCCATCACCCACTTTAATGGCACCATACCAAGAATTCCTTCTCCAGATCCCTTTTTTCTGTTTCTCACTGGATGTTACTCTTCTTCTTACTCTGTTAGCCCAATTGTTCATCTGACAGTTCTGTTTAATGGTGCATGTTAAATATAAGAACTAGATTTTGAGGAGAAGTTTTACTTTAAATTGTACAGTTTCATTGGTCCATTTTACTGTATGGTCATGCAAGGAGTTGCACTGGAACAGCTGAGGATCCTGGGCTGCATCAAAAGAAGTGTGGTCATTGGGTCGAGGGATTCTGCCCCTCTGCTCTGATGAGACCCCACTTGGAGTACTGTATCCAGCTATGGAGCTCTCAGTGCAAGCAAGACAGGGACCAGGTAGAGCAGGTCCAGAGGCAGGCCACAAAAATGATCAGAGGAATAATTATGAGGAAAGACTGAGAGAGAGTTGGGATTCTTCAGCCTGGAGAAGAGAAGGCTCTGGGAAGACCTTATTACAGCTTTTCTAGTCCTAAAAGAGGGCTTATAAGAAAGATGGGGACAGTCTTTTTAGTAGGGTTTGTTGTAACAGCACAAGATGTAATGGCTTTAAATGAAAGGAGGGTGGATTTAGACTAAACACAAGGAAGAAATATTTTATGACAAGTGTAGTGAAACACTGGAATAGGTGATAGAAGCCCCATCCCTGGCAACATTCAAAGTCAGGTTGGATGGGGTTCTGAGCCACCTGATCTAGCTGAAGACATTCCTGCTCATTGCAGGGAGTTTGATCTAGGTGACTTTTAAACGTCCATTCCAATCCAAACGATTATGTGATTTTATGATTCCGTGATTCTATGAATAAAAAGTGTAAGGACATAATTAATAATTGACTCTGGGCAGGAGACAGTCCTTCAGGTGAAGGATTTACAATGTGGAGATGAGGCTGAGTAGATAACAGAGTCTTCAAAAAAAGGCATAATGATATCTACGTCTATCTAGACGATGACTATGTGAAAGTTCTGCCTACATTGGCCAAATAAAGTGTCCATGCTGGTGGACAGTTGGATGACCAGCAATGCGCCCTTGTGGCCAAGAAGGCAATAGCATCCTGAGGTATATTAGAAGAGGTGTGGTTAGTAGGTCCAGTGAGGTTCTCCCCCTCCTCTACTCTGCCCTGGTGAGACCACATCTGGAATACTGTGTCCAGTTCTGGGCCCCTCAGTTCAAGAAGGACAGGGAACTTCTTGAAAGAGTCCAGTGCAGAGCCACAAAGATTATTAAGGGAGTGGAACATCTCTCTTATGAGGAAAGGCTGAGAGAGCTGTTTCTCTTTAGCTTGGAGAAGAGGAGACTGAGAGGTGAGCTCATTAAAGTTTATAAAGGGAGAGTGTCAGGAGGATGGAGCCAGGCTCTCCTCTGTGATGTCCAATGATAGGACAAGGGGTAATGGGAGCAAGCAGGAATATAGGAGGTTCCACATAAACATAAAGAAATCTTCACTGTGAGAATGACAGAGCACCGGAACAAGCTGCCTGGAGTGGTTGTGGAGTCTCCTTCTCTGGAGACATTCAAGACCCATCTGGATGTATTTCTGTGTGACCTAGACTAAGTGATCCTGCTCTGGTAGTGGGGTTGGACTTGATGATCTTTCGAGGTCCCTTCCAATCCGTAATATTCTGTAATTCTGTATGAGAGGGCATACCATTGAAATTAAGCCCAACACGTAGTCTACTGGGCCTTTTTTCAAAGTTAACATATTAAATGTCTAATTAGAATAACAGTGTCTGAAACTGAAATATACTTATTTCATTCTTCTTTCTTTGATTTTTCTGTGGACTGAGGTAAGGTGACACCTTATGCTGGCACAAATTCTCCTTTGTATTTTGTAAGTCATACAACAATCCTTCAGTACAACTTTATTCAACAGGTACTCTAGTGACAACTTTACCAGACCCTGCTGCTTACTTGGTGTCTGACTTGTTCTTTCTCATCAGTTCTTCTGGGTCACTTCACATCAGCTTGAAGATTTTTCCATTTCAGCTTTTGCCAGGTTCTCTCATTGCTTCATATCAATTAGCTCTACCCAGCCCATTACAGAACTCAGTTCATTAACTTTTAGATAACCATTTGTCTGTTCCCTTCAGGGCAAGTTCAAAAGCTCTCCATTGCAGCATACATCTTGACACTTTAAAATGCCAGTGGCTGATAGAAAGGAAAACCATTGCTAATGCTTTCATGCTCTTCTTTCAGGTAATTAGAAAAAGTATGTTCTGGATCTAGTTTTACTAAATTTGTATCTTAACACACTGTATATGAAGTAAACTTAGTAACTTTAGACTATGTAGCACATAAATAATGGATAAAGAGTGGTTAACTTTTCTAAGTTTCTCTGTACTCTGAGATTTGTCAAGCAGGATTTCATATGCAAATGAGAAGTGAAGCGGAATAAGTACCTGTCTATAACAATCTTTTGACAGAATTGCCCTGAATTGCAAAAGCTTTCTTCTTCTTTTTATGTTCAGTACACAGAGACAAATTAGAGGCTCTCTTTTACATTCCTATCTATTTGATATCCATACAAGTGATATAAACCAAGGAAAGGGAAACCAGCTTGCTTCCTGTTTATATGAAATCATTTTTTAACTAGTTGCCACAAAACATTGAGTCTTACAGTGCCCTTAAACATCAGTTATGCATTAAAACAAAGATGTGATTCTGTAAACTGAAATCTGTAACTTGTAGTATAGACTATGGAGATATGGATATAAATAGGGCTGAATGCTGGAAAATTATCACACCTTTAAGAACAGGCATAGGGAGATTTTGCACCTGCTGAATGTTTCAGAGAGAATTCAATAGAAGCAGCAAAACGATAAATTAGCAGGAAAAGGATAAATATGCAAAAAAATTAACATGAACCAGCAGTTCAGAATAAAAATGGTCTGAAAAATGTTTGTAACAGGATTTTAGGAGGTTCAGATTGATTTAGGCAGTGCCTGCAACTGTATATTTTATAATCAATAAGGCTTTCTTCTAGTTGCATAGTGCTTGAATTTTCTGCTGAGTATAGGTTCAGTATGAGACCAATGTTCAAAACAAGAGTGTTTTTCCTTTGCTATGTAGTGTTTTTAGATAATTTTCTCCAACACATGAGAAATGACCAGGTTGTCTGCCTTTCAATTCAACCCAAGTCACTCTATTTTACAGCCACGCATGACAAATGACACACTTTGAAAGCAGTGGAAAAGGAGACTAAGGAATTTTGAAGACCCAGCCCTGACCAGGGTTCTGGCTTGCAGGCTGAACCTATTTTGAAACGCATCTGAGCCAAACATTGCAGTGAGTCCAGACTTCACACCCTTATGCTTAAGAGCTTTGAAGGCAGTATTTGGGTTCTGCCAGTTAAAAGGATGATGGGTGGGTCCTGAGTCCAGAGTTTAGATCTAAGTTTTATATTCAGGTCTACTTTTTTGAGATATATAATGTAATGTAGCTAAAATATAATTCAGTTCTTTGGGAAACTACAGAATGTACTATTTCACAGGCCCCTTGATAATGTGTGAGTTTGGGTAAAAACAAGGAAGTTGTGAGAAAGAATGTGGGAAGACACAAGGTACCTGTGAGAAGAATGTGGAGCAATTAAGAAGTCAAGGACTGTTTCTACAACTGCACATCGTAAATAACGGAAAGAAGAATGACCACCTCTTGCAAGGAAGATAGCGATGGAATTAGAACTAACCAATTAGAGAGTTGTCTAACCAGGCCTTACCAAAACAGTTGTAGATCACAAGACTAACAGCATGTAAGAATATATATAGTAGCTAATCGTGTGAATGACAGATTCTGTTTGCACCAGCATTCAGTGTCCATGCCTCATGCACCACAAATGGTGCCCGTACTGGGATTACGAACATTGATATAAAAAGATTGATACATTTTGACTGAAGCAATGAGATGGGGACAAGTACCGGTGCTGTACCCCCGCAGCCAGACTGGATTGGTATAGTCACTGAGGAGCTCCGATAATCGTCATTGGCTGCAGGACAGTACGGTGAGCGGACAGGGAAGGTTTTTTTTGCTCTAAAAAATGGGGCAATCTGCAACTAAGTCTCTGCAAATGCACAAATAAATATTACTTCGTATTACTAAGGAACAAGTGTTTAAGCTTTCCTTTCCTAACTTGGTTTAAGCAAGTTAGTGAAGCTGCTTGTTTGGGTGCGGGAGTCTTGTCCATGGTTTTCAGAGACTAGCATTTATGTTTCTCAAGCCTGGCAACTGGTTGGACAATGGTTACAGCAGCAGCAGATGGAGCAGGAAGACTTTGATACTGACTTGTTAATTACTTGGAGAGTGGTTTATACTTCTTTGAGGGCAATGCTCCCTGCTGAGCAAGCTGTTTCTGATACAAATAGTGATAAGATGGTTACAACTACTAATGCGTAAACTGCAGAGACTATTAAAACTGCAGAACCTAAGATCGAGTCGACACAGAAGGCAGAGCCTGTTCACGATGCTTTAACTAGAGATGCATCGCCTCAGTCCTTTATTGCTGCTGATTATGATATTGCTCCTGATGATTCTTTCTATACAGGATCAGTAAACCTGGAACATGAGTCAGAATTGTATCCTCGGCTCACACTAGTGAAAACCATGATGCCTACAGCTCCAACTGTGGAGCAAATACTGACACAGGTTCGGAAGGGCACTCTGTCTTCTATTTCTTGGCAATCTAACGTTAAGCCTCCTCCATTTGCTCCCCCACTACCATTAGCCTCGGCACCTCCTCCTTCTCCTCCTCCTCCTCCTGCTAGTTTTGAAAATGCTGATTGCAAAACAAATGTTAAATCCAATTTGACTAACTGCCTAGAGGGTTGTCGCTGAGAAGTCTTACAGATCAGAGATGTGCAAATGTTGCAAGCTTTGCCAGTTGTGTATAAACCACACAAACCACCTGAACACGCTCAGTTATCTTATGAAGTAGTGAAATAAATACGTAGTTCAATAAAGAACTTTGGTCTGCAGTCACCATATACAATTAACCTTGTTCAGGATATTGGAGAATCTTTTGTTATGACTGTGAGTGACTGTCATTCTCTGTCTGCACGAGCATTCAGTGTCCGTGCCTCATGCACCACACAGTTCTTTAGCAACTGATTGTCATTTGTCTAAATGGCAGGGTCTTACCCTTTTCTTCTACCTTTACGCATGAAACTGCTCATGGAGACAGAACAAAAGACCAATGGCACGTAATATAATGTAATTTTATATTAAATTAGCTTTTAATGTCAAGAAAATATTGCACCTATCTTGGCAGGTAGATAGCATTTCTTTGTCAACTAAAAAATTTAGAAATTTAAAACAAAGTGTAAAATGTTATTGTTTTCCTTGGAAATTATTTTTGCTCTACATTCAGAACTTTAATTTTTGCAACCTTTGCAATTAAGTACCACAGTCCAATTCAGAACAGATTATGCTGCATATATAAAACTCTTCCTGGCAACATGACTAATTCCTAACTTTCCTACCCAGCCTACTGCTTCCTCAAGAGGAAAAAGTCAAAGCATTAATGATATTGTCCATGCGGGAGCGTAATGTACACTACTGAATACTGTTATGAAGGCATGTAAAAATGATCTAATTAACAGGATTGCCACAAAATTATCATTGTTAGCAGGAAACAGGCTCATGCTTTAGGGCATACTACAAAATGAAGTCAGCATGCACATTTCATAAGCTTCCCTAACTTACGGGGCAGCAATGGCAGGCACACAGCATTGAATGTGGACATTTCTGCTTTGTCCTCACTATTTTGTGAGTTCATAGACAGATAAAGCCTTGCAGCCAGCTAATCAGTCATGGAAACTCCTTTGCACACCTCCCAGCATGAATCCTTTTGAAGAAAGTGGGTTTTCAGGGGGGGCAGGAGATAACAGGATAGATTTCACATGGTCAGCTGTTTTCTGCTCACAACAGCTAGAGAGGGTGTGCCTTTTGGATCAATTTGCCTGGTACATAAGGTTTCAGCATAGTGTTTTCCGCAAACATGGGATTCAAAAAGGTCAAGCAATGATCAGAAACATTTCTTCTCCCATTTAATAAAGTAGGCTATACATAGGTAAAAAGCACTTCTGAAATATAAGACTTTCTGCTTTCTGAGTAAAATAGATAGAATTTCTTCTCAATGCCTGTTAAATGTATGTATTTTACAACTTTTGTGCAGCAGCAGCCTTACGTAAGCCATTTCAGGAAACTTAAAATTAATTAAGTGCTTTTTTGCTTGTTTTGTTTGGTCTATTGCAATATGATATAGAATAGAAGCTAATGAACTGTGGACAGGTTCCTTCTTCAGGAGAAAAATCTCCAGCTTCCACTGGGAGCCAATTTTATGGTACTGATATAATGATCTGAGTACAGTATAAATACTTACTGTTGAATACACTTTTCAAAGCAGTCCATTTCTGAGGGAAGCCTGAGGGTCTGAAATATTGGCAGCAGTATTTCCCCTGTGCTTAATGGCATAAAGCCCCCATACAAAACAGGTTAAATGTAGGTAGTAAAAGGCAGGGAGATTTTTTAATTTCCCTTGAGATACAATTGACTGTTCCTCAAGGCTGTTTGTAGTTTTGTCTGTGATTTGGAAGGACTTCTACTGTTTAATGGTAGTAACTCTAGTCAGGACATGGCTTTGTAAAAATATATACACAGCAGTGTACACTACAGGAGATGAATAAAATCCTGAAGAAAATTGGCTGTAGATCAAAAATGCATGGTAAATCCATAGCTGAAAATGCTTACCATCCAGATGGGAAGGTTGCCATGAACATGTTTCCAAGGCATTCTCCCTACCTACACATTTTCTAAGGTATCATTCACCACTGTAAGGCTTCTTTGACCATCTGTATGGGATTTACAGAGTCCAGACATCTTAGTAAGTATAGTGGCGGTAGTCCCAATAGTCCCATTACGGGCTAGAGAATCTCAGACCATACCAGTTGCGTATGCACAGAATTACACTCCACTGCATGCAAGGTGAAGTGATGGACATGCTTGTGGAACAAGCTGGGCTGGTTGTACTTGGTTATTAAGTCTGACCTAATCAAAGAGATCAAACTTATTCCACATCATGGGCACTAGGGGAGTCATTCAGACATGATAGATCCCCTCCCTATACACTGAACTCACAAGTGCAAAGTGGTTGTAATAGCATATTTGTTGGTTTCATACACTGTGCACAAACACCTTGTTGACCAGTCAGAAACATGGAGGTTACGTCCTTTTACGTGCCAAATATTGACGGGTATGTACATGCAACCTCTAAGGTGTGAAGGCTAAGCCCACACTGACAGCAGGAGAGACTGAAGGAGCTTTGAACTTCACAGGCTGAAGTCTTTACCTCACTGGCAAGGTTAAAAACAAATGTTAAAAAGCTGTCAGACTGAAAAAGCTGCTTTGAGCAGGGAGGAGAAAAACAAGAATGGAAACAACCATAAGGCAATTTTAGAAACGCACAGAAACTGAAAGAAGAAGAGCTGCAAAAGTTGGCCTGTTCTTCTGTTAACTAAAGCAAACTAATGGACAAACTCAGCACACCTTGCACAGTTCAACATCTATGAATACAAGTCTAACGTGAAGGTGAATAAATTTTTCATCCCTTATTGGATACCACATACCCCTTATTGGTTACCCCACCCTTATCCATGTTTCTTTTTTATTTTGGGAATAATGCAAAAGGCAGACAACTTTAATAAGGAGCTGGGATTTTTCTAAAGTGAGCAAATTCTGAAGCTGCAAAATACTTCGTGGTTCACCTTGTTTACAAACAGAACAAACTGAAGATGTGGCTGTGATCCAAGATGGTGCTCCTGATGACATGAATTAAATGTAGTCAGAAAAGACAGTTACCATTTATGCCAAACACCAAAACAGGATGTGGGATTCTTGTATTTCTTTTTTAACTTGAAGAGCCTATGGTATTTTTTATCTGATTTTTTTTAATCTCGTGTTGAAGATTGGAAAAACTTCAGTTCATGTGAAAACTTTCTCTATACTAGAGCCTCCACAATAAAGAAGAACAATATTTCTTTTTGTCTTCTCAACCTTAAAAAATTGTCTACATTTTAAATTGTGATATTATAATATCTTATTTTCCCCAATATCTGCACAGGACCTAAGTCACAATGCTTCCTTAAAGCTTCTAAAGTAACTTGTGTAATGATATCATCCCTATTGTATTTTCTTCCATAGTTCTGAGACAGTTCTGTTTTTCAGTTCTGTTTTTCAGTCAGCTGGACAGAACTTGTGCCTGTGTGAAAGGAGAGATTCCACTAATCACATGCTTCTACTAACACAATTTAACAACAGCACTGTCCCCACACCATGTGTTGCTTGGTAAATGATAAACAACCTCTATTCTTTTGTATGTTCCTTTGCAAAAAGAATGTGATATTTCCTGTTACATAAAGACAGCAGAGTATGTATCACTAAACAAAAAAATAAAAATCCGATTTTGGAAAATGTAACTCTTAGGCTGACTTAACATGAGAAAAAAAAAGTGGTGAAATAAAAAAAAGTTTGTTCTTACAGAGACATCTGAGTTAAAACACAAGTGAAGGCCAACTTCACATAGTTGTCAACTATATGACAACTATGTAATTTCTTTATATGAGAGGCAATAATTTGCCTTACTGTGCAATCCATTAGTAACACTGTGAGCAATGAAGCACAGATTTGTAATGCGGAATATTTAGAGAATTTCTCTATGAGGAGACAGGCCCTATGGTCTAGGCTCTGTGTGTTCAAGTAGGTTGAAACTATCATTTTTCTGCCTTGAAAAGTTTATGTTAGCAATAAAGTTTCAAAGTTTTAAGCTACCAGATAAGTAGGTTTCCTAAGTGGCTAAGGTAAACTACCAAATAATACAGTCTTCTGGGCATAAAGGAAAAGAAAAAAACAACAAATTGTGTCACACAATCACAGAATCACAGAATCACTATGATTGAAAAAGATTTTCAAGATAATCAAGTCCAAATGTTACCTACCTCTACCAGGCCCACTACTACACTATATCCTTGAGCACCAAGGCTCATTTCATTTATTTACAGAATAAATGAAAATGTGAAGTGTTTCCTGAGGGGCCAGAGTTTTCTGATGTTACATACCTGGTAAGAGTCATAGTGCATCATTTAAAATGCTGCTGAATGTTAAAATGTTAAAAATCAGATTATTTAATACTTTTCCTGTGTGTGTCATTAAATTTTGTGCTAATTTTTAAAAAATCCTAATGACCATATGCGGCATTCTTTTATTTTTAATAACCTTGACGAAAATGTTTCTGTTTCAGCCTTACTTACAAACCATTCCAGATTGCTGAGCTGCATTTGTAATTTTATTTTCATTGCTCATCCTAAAAGATGACTTAGAGGCAGATCTCTCCAATTACATGGCCTTGAGTCAGATGATGAGGTGATCATGGAGGTTTTTCTATGAGTTTGTACAAGAATCTATTTATCAACCTTGTCATAAACTTGTTATTGCCATAATTGTCAGTGACAGCCTGTAAATATGTGATCAGATTTCACAGAAACATAGAATGGTTTGGGTTGGAAGGGACCTCAAAGATCATCTAGTTCCAATCCACTTGCTATGGCAGGGACACCTCCCACATGTCCTTTGAGCACCAGATTGCTCAAGGCCCCATCCAACCTGGCCTTGAACACCTCCAGGAATGGAGCATCCACAATGTCCATGGGCAACCTGTTCCAGTGTCTCACCACTCTCAGAGTGAAGAATTTCCTTCTAATTTCCAATCTAAATCTGCCCTCCAGTTTGAACCCATTACCCCTCATCTTATCACTACAGGCCTTTGTGAAAGGCCCTCCCCTGCCTTCCTGTAGGCCCCCTTCAATACTGGAAGGTTATAGTAAGGTGTCCCCTGAGCCTTCTCTTCTGCAGGCTGAACAAGCCCAATTCTCTCAGACTGTCTTTGTAAAATAAGTGTTCCAGCCCTCTGATCATCTTTGTAGCCCTCTTCTGGACCATCTCCAAAAGGTCCATGTCCTTCTTATGCTGGTGACTCCAGAGCTGGATGCAGTGCTCCAGGTGGGGTGTCACAAGAGCAGAGAAGAGGGGCAGAATTACCTCCTTCGACCTGCTGGCCGCATTTGTTTTGATGCAGCCCAGGCCGCGGTTGGCTTTCTCAGCTGCACTCACACATTGTTGGCTCCGGTTGAGCTTTTCATCAAGCAGCACTCCACAAGTCTTTCTCCTCAGGGATCCTCTCAATCCACTCATTGCCTAGCTGGTATTTGTGCTTGGGATTGCCCCAACCCAGATGCAGGACCTTTTACTTGGTCTTGTTGAATTTCATGAGGCTGGCATGGGCCTAAACCCAGATTTGGCAGGAAGAAGATTGCTTCGAAATCCTCTTTTCAGATGATGTATCAAACTCTGTTAGATTAAGTTCCAATACTGTAGTAAAAGCCTAAGTCAAGATAAAGAAAATGGCACTCTGCTCACACCCTGGAAAATCAAACATCTATTAATTAAAGATGGGACAGTAGAACAACGTAGGCTTGTATCAAAATTGCTAAGACATGTCAATATCTCACCAAGAAAGAGAGGCAGATTATTTGAAGTGCCATAGAAGAGGTTACTTCTGCACCACTTCCTTATAGGGAAAAAATGCTAACAAAATATTCACAAACTCCCTTCTATTTTTGTTATGGTGTATTCTGCTTTGGGAGGGGGCCATTCTAAATAGATACAGATTAAAGAAAATATTGAAATGAAATTCACATGGGGAAAGTGCATTTACTTAGAAGAGACTCAGCTGAAAATTAAAATCACTGAACAGCACTAGTTCGGTTCTAATTCAAACCAGGACAAGTTTGTAGGAAAAAATAGAGATTATCGTTTTAAAGGTGCTTCATATGTGCATACAGGAGTGAGACAACTTTCAGTAAAACTAGCTCAGAGTCAGTTGCTCAGAAGGCAGAGAGAAGGGAGTACCTAAAAAAATTTTCCCCATCATTCTCACTTGGCCTAAACCAGGGATCCTCAAACTTTTTAAACAGGGGGCCGGTTCACTGTCCCTCAGACACTGTCAGGGGCCGGACTATAGTTTGGAAAAA
>JAVSBS010005572.1:0-28592 GCA_033124195.1 Coracias cyanogaster | reverse complement strand
TGGAGGTGTTTAAAGAATGAATAGATGCGGTGCTTGAGGATATGGTGTAGTGGTTAGAGAGATGCTAGGAGAAAGGTAGGACTTGATGACCCTGGAGGTCCTTTCCAACCATAATGATTCTGTGATTCTGTGATTCTGTGATTCTGTGATCTGTGGAAAATGCTTTTTTGTAACTTTCAGAGTGGTGTCTGAGCCACCAGATAGTCTTTCTATTCAATTTCCATATTTTTGCACCAGTACAGGAATCTCCATCTGAATTTAAGCTTAACAACTGTCTAATCAGTCAGTGTGGTAGGTGGCTACATACACATTACCTAGCACCTAATTTCTGCTTTAAACATGTTATATTTTACAGATGGCAGCTGACTGCTCACAACAGTATTGAGTCAGGTTTTCATTTCAGTGATCCACCAAAAAACAAAATTATGGAACATCTGAGGGTATTTACTAAACTGTACTCCTACTGACAATTGTTGGAATCATTATAACTAAGATACCTAGCGAAGAAAAGAGCTGACGCAATTTGAGGGCTTGCCTTTTAGGACTGGCACTATGCCCAGTAGAAGCTAGACAGGTGCAATGAATTAACTTTATATTTGAATCAATAATGAAGAAGTGAAAGACTCTCTCTGTTGTATGCCTTATTCTCCAGGACAGAAATATGATTTATACCAATTGCCTTCATTACTGCTTCCCCTTTCCTTATGCCTTTTGGCTATGCATCATTTCTCTATCACATGGTGTCTTCTAAGCTTTTTTAGTAATCAATAACTTACATCCAGATTAAAAGCTTCAGAAATAAAACACAATCATGTTATGGAATACTTTCTGAAATTAAACTCTCCCTTTAAAGGAGATTTGCACTTCTTTTCTTTATATGACCTTCATAAAGGTTATGCTGATGGAGCTGCAGCTGGTGAAGGTGAGATTCCCAGAACTAGGGAAACTTGGCTTCTCATCCTGACCAGGCCATTGTCAAGCTATGATTACTCAACAAAAGACACTTTAGAGAGGAGCAGAGAGAGAGAGATGTAGAATCATACTTCCTTTAGCAGCACCCACCATGGTTATGGCTTTTCTACTGAATGACAAGTCAGGTGCTCTACAGCTGTGCAGGAGATCTCGTGCATACAAACAGGCAATTTCACAAGGTAATTTCTCTGAACATCAGTTTTCCCAAATGCAAAATTAAGATAATAATTGTCAAGGTTTAGGGTCAGGGCCACCCACTAGACCTATAACAGATGCTGTCTGCTAGCCTCCCTCCCTCTCCAAAGGTGAAGAAAAGGAGAGTAAGGGAGAGAGGCTTATGAACTAGAAAAGAAAGCTAGAAGAGCCTCAGTGAAAATACTATGAATAAAATAAAATACATACAAAAACAATCTTGAACCAAACCTCCCTGATGGCAATTGCATCACTATCACCACTGATGCTGTGGAGGAGGCACTATGAAAGTCCCAGACTGGACTCAGTGGCACATGGAAAGTGGATTCAAGAGCCGAATACTGGAACTGGATTCAGGAGCACATGGATCGGGATCAAAGGCAGAACAGACAGAGTTCTCCTCAGATGCCAGCCATTGAAGCTGAGAGCTTGAGTGGGATCCCTCAGCTTTATACGGAACATGCTGTATATGGGATGGAACCCCTCATTGGTCAGTTTAGGATCCCTTGTCTTGTCCACTCATCACAAGTGCGGCCTCTTACTTTCTGCACCTCCAACATTGTACACAAGATTTACCACTAACCTTGATCAGCACACCAACCCTTGACTGTAACTGTAAACATCAAGCATTATCACTTCTAGAAGCAGACACTGCAAAAACATGCTGTTAACTTCAGGAAGTGTGGTTAGTTAGAAGAGACTGAGATGAAAAGTAAAATCACTGAATAGAATTAGTTCTGTTCTAACTCAGACCAGGACAATAATACATAACTGCCCTAGGAAAAAATGTTGAAATTTCAGAGGCAGCAAAAGTGCAATGCAATTATCACTATTAATCAGACTGTTAGAAACCATGAACACACCTTCTTTTTCACCAAAACCTTTATTTCCTTGATTACATTCTGATTTTTTGTAATGCTTTTGCTGCCACTAAATGTCAGGTTTAGCATTTAATTTTAATAATTATTAACAGTTTCAATTTCTATGGACAGAATAAGTTATTTCTAGTTTTACAAAATCTGGAGAACATGTCTTTCTTGTCTTTCCAGACAAGCAGTTTCTGCAAGGTGAGCCAACACTGTGAATAACGTATTTCCAAACACTTTGCACTGTAAGAATGCTAATTCCATTATTTGCAGAAGACATGTCTTTAATAAGCATAACAACTTCAATATAAAACTTTTAGTTGCCTCAAAAATGCTGATTATTTTCTCATGTCACCTCACGTAGAATGTAAATATGCTAAGAGAACCATCAGCAGAAGACAATATTGAGCATTAAAAACCAGCATCACTAAAATTTACTTATCCTGTTTCCAAGTGAAATTAATATGTGTACCCAATGAAAAATGCTTGGGCCCGTATTCATATGAAAATATCTTCATTAGGTTGTGTCTTGTTTTGTTGTTTGTTTGCTATTTTATCCAGCTGCTTCAAAATCTAGAAAATAGCTGTTAAAAAAAGGAAGTAATATTTAGGTCATTTTGTTGGATTTTTTTTTTCCAGGAAGACACAAAATTACAGTTCCTAAACCTACACCAGTAGCCCCTGACAACTTTGTGGTCTTGGGAAGATGAAAGTGTATTAAATCAGCTTATCAGTCCTTCCTCTCACAACTACCTCTCAGAAGAATGCAGTACTTTTGAACACTAACAAGAAACTACAGCTTCCAGAAGGATACCTACAGGGGTATTCAGCTTTTAATTCCCTGCCACTTACCTAGTAACCACAATCTGTCATCAGTAAATGGGAACAAGCAAACAAAAAAGCATATCTAATATTGTAACTATCTATGGGCCAAACCTGAAAGATCTATATTTAGACTTTTAACTTCTTAGTGTTTCAATACATCTTCTCATGCATGCTTGTAGCTATCTTAAATCCCATCTGTTTACTTTCTGCAGATATTGTGTGTTACACTTCAACAAAATGGTAGGTGGGGAGACAAAACTTGAACGCCGGTGCCAGGAAATTAGCATACATCTGTGCTTAAATATAAAAGCTTTAGCGCACAACAATCTGGGCAGTGTGTAGTCTTTTGGGGCCAGATTTGAAAATAAAATATATGCCGCATC
This sequence comes from Coracias cyanogaster, assembly GCA_033124195.1. NCBI lineage: Eukaryota > Metazoa > Chordata > Aves > Coraciiformes > Coraciidae > Coracias > Coracias cyanogaster. Next base: position 25,354 of record JAVSBS010005572.1, on the reverse strand, counting down.
TGGAACCAAAGTGTCATTTTTAATGGCATAAGGAAACAATATTTCAAGAGGCAGCACTGAACAGGTAATAAGTAAGTTCAGGACCAAATAGCGGTTTTTTAATATATAAAGGGAGCTTTCTGGTGATCTGTCACACAGGCCAAATCACACGCAAGGAAATTAAAATGCTTCTCATGTTACCTAAATGTCCTAGGTGATGATGATCTCAGCCCTCCACACACAAAAATAAGAAGATTAGTTAGTGAAAAAGTAAAATTAAGCAAATAAGAGTTTTCATAAAGAATGTGGCAGTTATTTTTTATGGAAAAATATTAATTTCATTGAAAATACTAGTTTCCATTTTAAAAATGAGACTTTTTCATTTGTTTCTTTTAAACTAAATTTTGTTTCCTTTGAGTTGATCTGAACTACACATAAAAATAATGTGTCTGCCAAAATGACACATTTTTAGAATTAATTATACAAAATAATGTGACATTTCCAAGGCCATATATGTGGAATTTCTACAACATAGTAAATTGAGAAATCATTAATTCCACATAGAAATTGATTGCATTTTTAAAATTGTGAGGTTTTTTCATGTCAGGAAATTCTCTAGGACATAAGAATTACTGTGTTGGACTAAAGCTGTGTACCTACCCAACTTAGTGTCCTTCCTTGACAGCAGCCACGCTGTTTTTTTCAAAGAAAACATTAACATATATAGGCAAATATTTAAGGAACTAAGTCTCATGTTTTCTCCTCGTACTATTCCAACTGTTTATTCTTTATTTCTGTTTCATAGTTTCTCAAAGAGAAAAAAAAAAACCAAAAACAGCATGAATTGTATCCTTATTTTTTTGTATTTTTTGACATTTCAATATCTGTCTTCCATCTATACACTGGGAAAACAAATGTAGTTATTTGGACATGTTACTTTCCTTTACTACCTAATAAAGTGGATGTAAATCAAAGATGTTTATGGTATAGGATTATGAAGCTGGGGATGTTATTTCTGCAATCCAGAGAGGTCAGGCAAAAAGCAATCTGTCTCAACCTGCTTCTGAGCAACAGGAACAAATATCATTAAGCTGCTGTTTACTGCTGATCCAATTTTATTTAGAAAGAGCTAGAAATAGGAGACAAGGTACACCTTCAAACATGGTGTGGAACAGACTGATATTAAAGTTACAGGGGGAAAATAGTCTGAGTCTTACTGGAACATAAATACAAATTTAGTTGTGGTTAGGAATGAATGAAATATTTTGGGAAATACACACATATGCTGAATGCAACAGAGTCAGAAATATATTACCGCACAAGCTGTTGCAAAACCTGAGCTTCCAGTAAGGTAAGGAAGTGACTAGATATATTTTTAATGAAAACTTGAAAAAAATTAGTCTGAGTCCTCTGCAACAGCTGAGCTTTAAAGACAGGTGCAGAAGGTTGAAAATGTAGCTGTATAGCTTTTTGATACAAATTGGGATTTTCAGGGAAGCTTAAGTTATGTTCCCACATCTAAGTCTGCCATGATCTTTTGAAATCGCAACGGGAAAACAAATGCAAAGTTACAAGTAAACTATATCTCTCCTGTGCCGTGCTGTGGGATGAAAATATATATGGAGCCACAGTCACATGAGTTTTTAATCAATAAAGACAAGAAATTAAAAATACATGTCAGTCATGTCTCATCTTAAGTATACAGCACTTCATAATTTTCAGTAAATACATTTCTGTCTTGCTAGCAAGTTAAAGTCAACTGAAGAGATACAATTAGAATAGCTGACTCTAATAAATAATCACTTTTTCATAAATAGCTCTCAACCTTCCTCTATCAAAAATAGAACTTATATTAAAATAACACGCAACATTAAAATTTAAGCATAAAACACTACCTTGCAGTGAAGAACTCATATTAGCACTCAAACTAGTATTTTGGGTTTTTATATTAATAATAGAAGCAGTGCAAGAAATATCACATTTCAAGGCTAAAATGTTGATCTTCTAAAGATGTATAATTGACAGAAGACAAGGCTCTTGTACCAGGAGAAAAAGCTAAATACTGGTTCAGAAAAATTAAGATTTAAAAAGTCTATATATGAAGTTTTAAGGATTTGAGTTCAAATTCAGTTTAGGCCTTGTCTTCCAGTCTTAAGGTCAATTACCCTTTGCTTAACTATGCAAATAGGAGATACTTACCACAGGTCTCATTACAAATGAGTTTTTCCCCATGTTTTTAGGCAGAACAGACTGCCCAGGGAGGTGGTGGAGTCACCATCCCTGGAGGTGTTTAAAGAACAAATAGATGCGGTGCTTGAGAATATGGTGTAGTGGTTAGAGAGATGCTAGGAGAAAGGTTGGACTTGATGACCCTGGAGGTCCTTTCCAACCATAATGATTCTGTGATTCTGTGATAGGACTGGGGAAGATGTAAACTGAGCAGCAATGGACCATGGATTGTGTGTCATGGGTAGTGAGTAGGTGACACAGGAAAGCATTAGAGGATTCTGGAAGGTATGAAGACACCTTTTGGAGAAGGAAGGTAAATAGATGATATAAAAATATATTAGGACTCTATTTGCCTTTAAACTTATCATTGGATTTATTACAGTATGAAAAACTTTTCTGTATAATCACACTCCCATTCCACTGTGACCATTCCTGGATGCTCAGCGTGTTCACAGCCTTCACCAGTGAAGGAGTGAGTAATATCTGACACAATAATATTACTTTGGATGCCTCATCTGCTAGAAAAGGATACAGAGGGCTGTGCATACACACACGAAAGACACTGGTTCTCATGGTCCAGGCAGAAAGGCTCACCTGGGTGGAAAGGTTATCTGTGCACAAGGCCACAGAAGGCACAGTTAAGAGCTATTTGGGAATGCTGGTATAAGGTCTGCTTGCTGTCTTACTAGCTGAGACCAGAGCTTCAGACTTGATATAAGCTGTAAATAAGTTTGTACAAATGCTGTTGGTATTCATCTACCTGTGGGCATCAGGTTAAATCATCTGAGGACAATATGTCCAAAGGGGACATTTAGCAAAGGAATTTCTCACCAAAGATAGAAGTTTAAGTATCAGGGGACACCTGCCCTTAATGCAACATCCTGACTTCACTCCTGCAAGTTTTGGATTTGGTCAGCATTCATAGGCTAGGAAGCATTTCCTACCTTCTTAAGCTGGTTCGTTGTTTCTTCTCTTTATTCTCTATATTCAGGGAAACAGTATTTTCAAGCTGGCTTTCAGTCACTCTTTTCTCCTATGTTTATAAAGAAAGCTCCTAGCTCCAGCCGTTCTCTTTTCTAGCAGTGGTTAGCTTGCAAACACTAAAATTCAGTATTTCTTCTAGTAGAAAATATTTTGTCATAGAAGGGACAAGATGTTCAATGGCCTTTGGCTCAGTGTCTCAAATGTTCTAATCCACAAAAGATGGGTTTCATAGTTTGACACAAACATATTTCCAGTCCATTCCACAGCACATTGTAGGTAATCTGCGGTATTTTTGGTTGGTTGATTATTTCAGAGTTGTTTCACAAAATGTACCGTGGGAAATGTACTGTCCTAGTCATGGTACAAAATATAGCCACAACCATGCATGAAGTTGTTATTTCTGGGCTTTTTAAAGCAAAATCAATCTCTCTTATTTATCAAAGTTATTTTGTGACTTTTTTTCTCTCAAAAATGTGACAATAAGAAACCTTTACAAGTTATTTTTTATACCTGACTTTGGCTTCTAAAATAATCGCTCCTTGCAGAAGATCTGCTTATCAGATAGTGTCAGTCATCCTTTTATTATAAGAACAAAAAAATTCGTTAGCATCTCTGCCTTATTTTCTTCATGTTTAGGTTCTCTACACATATTTTTGCCTTTTCTTCTTCAGTTATCTCAGAATCTACTATTTCTTTTTATCCTTACCATCACAATTCCATCCTACTATCCTGTGATCTCTTTCTTCTTTTTTCCTTCATTTCATATACAGTTCAAATACCTCATTCTCAGTTTTTAAGTGAATTCGTGGTACTATCCTTATCTAAATCTCTGCTTCCAGTTAACCCAGTCTAATTTTGTACTTCTTTTTTACAACTTTTGCCCTCAACCACTAATATTAAACACCTTCCTCTCTTCTCCTCTTGGAATCTGGAACATCTTTTTGTTTCTGAAGTGCTCATATTCTCTTTGTCAAGTGCAAACTGTGGGAGATGCCCCAGTGTGCATCAGCTTACATTTTATTTTGAATTTATGAGTAATCTAGATGAAGCAGTTTTTTTAAACTCTGCATGTATGCATCACGGTATCACCTTAGCACAGTTAGTGCTATATATGCATCACAGTATCACATGTAGCCTGATTTTCTCAGATATTGAACAAGTGGCACTTGCAGTTTTTCCTCTATGCTTCTTAGTTGTAAAGAATCTAGTCACTTCACTCAGCTGCACATTAAAAGTAAACTGTCATTTATTTTTATAGTGAAAAAAATGCAGGTTATAATTTTTTTTCTACTTCTAGGTCATTTTAAAATCATAGCTTGTAACACCTCCTTCAGCAAAGCCCGCAACAGAGAAACTCATATCCATGAAAATATGAAGTTTCAGTGGATAAAGTCCTTTAAACACATTATTTTCGGGAGACTTTCTTCATTTTCTCTAGAAGAAGATAGTACATTGGGACTATTTTCCTAATGTCTTCATTTGTGCAGTCATTTACACCCTGACAATCTGACTTGAAGGAAGGGCTATCTTCAGACCTTATTTCTTCATCTTACTGACAGAAAATGGAGGAGGCATCCCTCTGTAAGAACTGTTTTTTCTGAGACATACAGATGGGATGAACACAATGTTGTACTAAAAGGTGAATATGCTGTGTAGCAGAGGGAGGCAAAAGTAGAGTAAGAGTTTTGACTGACAAAAAATTGGCATTTTTTCTGGCAACAAGACCACTGTCATCATTTTTTATTGAATAAACATATATTAGTATAAATATATTCCCTTCCTTGTTAAACAAATTACTTTTTTTTCCCTCTCCTTTTTCTCAAGCCAAAAAACATGACCACAGTTGATTTTCTCCACATCACTGAAATGTTCTAAAAACACATGCAGAAAAAAAATACAGCTTTAGATTAGATGAGATTGCTTTAAATACTGCTTGCTAGTTACTAGCACTTCAGGGACTAAGCCAGGGATCCTCAAACTTTTTAAACAGGGGGCCGGTTCACTGTCCCTCAGACACTGTCGAGGGCCGGACTATAGTTTGGAAAAAAATGACGGGGGAGTCGCCCACCTTGCTGATGCCGCCACCCCCCTCCCTAGCCCAGCCGTGCAGTCCAGAAGGGGTGGCCAGAAGGGACTGAAGGAACTTTGCCATGCCGGGGCTCTGGCTGGGGCGCGGATTAAGCGGCAGGAAGTCATCTGAGGCTGCTTGGGTTCCCCCCGGTGGGGGCGGGGGGTGGAGAGTTTTGTAAATACCGGCGGGCCGGATTGAGGACCCTGGGGGGCCGTATCTGACCCGTGGGCTGTAGTTTGAGGACCCCTGGCCTAAACTCTGAGCCAGTTCTCCAGTTTTCCAACAGTGGTCACCTTAAAGGACTGATGACTTCTTCCTCAAAAAAATTCTCCTTCTTTCCTTGTTCTAACTCCAAAGTTTGTTTCAGTGTCTGTCATAGGCCTCTGAAATCTTCTCATAAAAAACTAGAAATGCATTCAGTGAAGCCCTGTAAGAGTATGAAGCCTATTTTCTTTATGGGCTACAGAGTCTGGATGAAAAAATGCAGAAGTCAGTCACAGCTGTCCATGGCCTCCTAGCATGGTTCCTTCAGCAGTTATATTCCTGAGTGCTCATCTATGAAGTATTGATGGAATGACTGAGTCAGTCTTCCTGTCATTCATGTGACAAACAATTGAACTATATACTATAAGTATAGTCACTTAATTAACCAATCTTTACTGGCTAACAGCATTGCACCAGAAAACATGGAATCTCTTGCCAGTTCCTACTTTTGACTGGAACAGACCAGGAGGCTGCTGAGTGAAATGGGGAACATTGTAATTTTCATTTGTGTTTCTAGTATTATCTGTTAGCTAGGGCAGGGACATTACCTTCAAAGAAATTTAAACTCTGGGTAAGCTTTCACTGAGTAAATAAAAATGACCAGAAGGGAAAATAAAAATGAGCGCAGGTATTTATTGTGAGTTTTCTTGAAATATAAGCATGAGAGGAATTACAGTTAAATGTACAGTGACAACAAACAGTTTATCATAGAGGTTACTGATTTGCAAAGGCTGATACTGGAGTATATAGTACAGCAAATGAAAATAAGGAATCAGATGCATGTCAGAATTTTGTTTTATAAGTCATAGAAGAGATAAGTGACAGTTAGCTGGAGGACCAAGGGAAAAAGTATGCCGTATTAACACAATAAAAAACCATGTTCCATGAGCAGTCTGAATGGTTCCATGTGAGGTCTTCAAGATTTGCCTTATTAATATTTCCCATAGGTAGAAAAGGGAAAAGTATATGCAGTACTGGACCGTATACTTGTGAAAAGCGGAGTAAATATTCAAGGGAATTCCTGCAGGTAGATGACTACAAGCTAGACATATAAATCCTAATTAATCGAGTTACTTAAGGTACATTACTTAAGGACTGTTTATGGTTAAAGCATCAGATGCTGTTCTTATGCTACCTGAAAAAGAAACATAATTTCAGCACTTAATTCTAGATCCTACTACAATCAGTATGATTAAGAAAATTTTTAAAAGTTAAGTTTTAAAAATTCAAGGCTTTCAAAATAAAAATCCTCCACTGGTTTTAACGGCTCTGGAGCTCCATTTTTAAAAGCACTAGTGTGGTTTAGAATTAGGTAGCTCTCATACAAGCTCACGCTCATGTCCAACACTGAGCAGTTGTCTGTAATAGGTTCCATAGCAAGCACAGAGCAAGAGAATTTAACTATGTGGCTTAGGAATTTACAATGTTGCCAACAATTAAACTGCACCCTTTATAAACCTTAAATTTGCTTCAACCTGTTGTCTGCTTACGGATTATGGTTCCACAGTGCACGATGGTATCATAACATTACAAACAGCCCAAGGTGGGAATCAGGACCTATGGTGTAATGTACTGTACCATAGTAAACAAGCTAATAATTCATAATGCAGAGGTAACAAATGACAACAAATAGCTTAAGGGCACCCAGGAGAACAATGGCTGACATGATATCCTCTGATTTTAGTACTAGGCACTAAGGTTGGTATTCATTTGACCTGTTATAGATATACGCAGAGCAGTCCTCTGAGACAGTACCACAGACTGCCTTCACTATCCATGGTACAATTTATTGAATATAAAGTAAATGAATAAAGTAATTAAGATGAATCATGCCTAGAAGTGTCTATATTTCTCTGTTGACAAAAAACCTGCCATTATATCTCACATATACTAGGCTGCATTGTACATATTCACAGATAGATGAGACAAAGAAGATAGATGAGAAGTTATGAATGCCCCCTCCCTGGAAGTGTTCAAGTCTGGATTGGGTGGCGCTTTGAGCAACCTGATCTGGTGGAAGGTGTCTCTTCTTATGGCAGGAGGGTTGGAAATAGATGATATTTAAGGTCTCTTCCAACCCAGACCATCCTATGATTCTATGATTCTAATCCCACTTCAGTGGCATAACAGTTCTGCTACTTTGTTTTGTTCTTGAAGTTTGTGGAATGAATCACAGAAAATAAGAGTTTTAAGGATAAATGGAAAAGAGAATAATGTATCTTATAGATGGAATGATGTTTGAAGTTCAGCAACATGATAACACCACACTGGAGCATGGGCAAGAGTAATTCTTACTTTTTAATGATCAGAAGGTGAAACTGACTGAAATATGTTTTTCTAAAGAAGATTTTTTTTCATTTATTTTCTCTGGGGATTAAAAAAAAAAAAAGACAAAACACCCAACCCTTTTTTTTTGAGAATTTGTCTCTAGAGTATTGCTCCTGTTAGGCCAGGCCACCATGTAGGCCACAAGATTAGTGATAGCAGAAACCAGAAGTCTAGTGGAAACTCAGCTGATAACAAAGGTCTTTTCCAATCATAGCAATTCTATGATTCTGTGCATTCACAAAATGCTGTTCAGCTTGTGTTCAGTATACTAAGTGCACACAAAATATTCAGGTTGTAAACTCTGCAGTAGATATTCCACATTTTCATCTGTTGTTTGAAGTATCAATCTAAAGTGCTGTACAGTGGAAATATATGAAAATTATATAAGTAAAAAGTAATCTCTCTTTCACTGTAGGCCAGCTATGCTGACGTAAATGCTCCAGGGAAAAAATATAAATCTGTTTATTTGCACTTGCTTCATAACATTGATGATGTTATCCTTCTGAACTCGGATACTTTTGTCCAGAGTATAAAACTACCACAGATTTTTGACGGACTTAATGTGTCCATTCATCACATTGTCAAAGGAGTTTGGAAGGAAAGTACACTTTTGACACTGCTGAGAGAGTTAATAAAAGTAGGTTTAATTCAAGTTATTATGTGATGTCATAATGAAGTCATATAGTGCAAAGGTTGCTGTAGCTTATGATGATAGAGAAGAGGAAGAGGAATGCTACATGTTTTCCTACATGTATACAGGAATAGGATTTTAAAATATGACTCAATTTAGGTTTCTTTCTTTTGCCAAACACTTGGAGTCAAGCTACTTGACCATGAATGGGAAAAAAATGAATGCCATTGGACTGCCAACATGGTACCTTTATTTCTTATTTTAGACTTCTATTTTGTTCTGCCAGTTGTGCTTTCTGTTGTGTTTGTAATGGATTTGCAGAAACAGTTGACAAATAACTGCAGGATTTGATGGGAGCAGCAGGTGACTGTTTTTCTGGTCTGCATAAACCTTATTCTCAATAGAACTTCACACTTCAAGAAATAATTAACACTGGATGTCACAGTAGAACATTAAAACTGAAAAGAAATTATCACAAAATTAGCAGTGGCCTTTACCTGAATACATCTAAAAGCTTCATCCATTTATAATTCTCTGGTTATAGCAGAAAGAGGCAGATGGACTGCTATCTTCCCTTGTGGTTAGCTTACTTCTGCAGAAGTAATTTTCCATTTTCTGTTTCTCCTACCAAGCCTGCTTTTATAACAAATCTGCCCAAATCTCTAGTAAGATTTTTTTTTTTCCAAACTGGCCCCCTAACCTTTCCTCCCTTGGCTATTGCTGAGTGTCATTCTGTCTTACTACTTTCATTATTCAGAAGAGCAAAGTACAATAAAGAAACAGCCATGGGAACACATGAAATGTTACCATTATGTCTGAAGGAACAGTTGTTTAGAATCTCTTGTGGATGGATGTACTTTGAAACAATCCATAGTAGCAAACAAAATAGTTTAGATGGTAACTGAAGTCACATTCTTTAAATTCTCTGTTCAGGCTTTAAAAATAAATGATAAATGTTTTGAAGACAGGTATGCTCCAGATTTGCTCTCAACTCAGAAATGTATAGGTATGTGCACATGTGCAAGGGACTGTGTCTTTGTAGACAAAGTAAAGATACGTGTATATATGAAGGAGACGAATGAAAATAATCTTATTCCATATTATTTCAACTGAGTTAATGAGAAAAAAAATACATGCATTCCAATTTTACAGGGATAAAGATCCACCTCCTACTAAGACTAATAATTCAGTTAATGGTATTCCTTATAAAATGCATATTTGTGATTTACACATGACCCACAGTAATCTTTGAGTCTAACATGATATTCTTCATTGGGGCAATCACTCTTACATGGCTTACATCCTCTAACATATGAATGCATCAGTTTAATTGTTCCTTAAATATTTGCCTCTCTTTAGTCTACTAAAATTGATGTTGGCAATAAAATCTGAAAGTCCAGATCATTGCCGTTTTACTAGATGTGGCTCTTGTCTTTTTACTAAACAAAGCAAAGTTTGTTGATGCTCCCCTTCTGTGCCTGAATGCGTTTGGTAGATATAATTTACTTTACTGTCAAGTTGTCTGAAAAGCTGTTAGCCAAATGTAAAACTATAACAAATCAAGATAAATTAAAAGTGTTGAATTATTCCCCTTATGATACTGTACACTTTTTTTGTATTGACTTACCAGTGAATCTCTAAGTTCCTGTGGGACTTCCTCACTCATTTTCCCTTTCCGGCAGGTTTTATACCTTTGTCCTGTCATGGGATATTTGTGCGTGCATGAACAGGAAAAATGTTATATTTTCTGTGGTTATCAGACAATCACAGGCCAAAATCCACATACTTGGATGCTATCCCCTCAACTTATTTTTGAAAGATGAGAACAAAGGAGAAATTTTGGTGGTTTGATTGTGTGATGTGTCCTACTTCACAGGTTATGAATTATACTTCTGACATCCATATTAGGGAACTTAATGCTATGTCCTTTACTTTTATATACAACCACAGGCCACAAACTAGAAACTAGACCTAATTTTATGATAACAGAGTGCCCTTCTAAAGACGTGTCTATAAAAAAAAAAGGAAAAAAAATGGAATATTGGAAGCAGAAGAAGCCAATTTAAAATATATGTTATACCCTAATGTTAAACTCTGAGTTTATAATACTTAAGAGATCAAGGGCTTATCACATATTGTTTCAAGGAAACAACCTGTGATGCGGGAAAATATTACAGAGGTTTATTGAAAAAAAAGGTATATTTTCACTAGAGTGAATCAGACAGGCAGGCACAAAGACCATAAACTTTCTTTGGTAAGGCACAACATTCTGGAAACATTATCTAATGTGTTAAAGCAAGAGAACTCAGGGCAGCTGACAGGAACAAACGGGGAAAATGTGTGTGTGCACCTGTGCATGTCCATAGGTGTGTGTGAGAGAGATCAAAACTATCTTAACTTTCATAAAATTTCTCCAGGTACAGGCTTTTGTCACCCAGTGCCCAACTAAGATTTGGTGGTTTCTCACACATAAAAAAGCCCAACAACCTCTTTTCTTTCCTGTTCTCCAATGGCCTGGATTCCAGGATAGAACATACAGAGTAAGAGTATTAAAAAGATAATAATTGAAAACTAAAGAGAAAAAAATCTCAATAACTACTTTGAATGTTGTGTGAAAAATGTTTAATGTTTTCCAGAAATCGAATTGGAATATTAATGATTAATTTATAGAAAGAAATACAGCATGTACTGGGAGATTGTGATATTGTTCCTTTTCACTTGGGAAAACAATATCCCAACTGAGAAGAAAGTTAATGAAAAATTTTAGAAATGTAAGTCATAGATTAAATACTACCTTCTTCTGACATATATATCTACCATGAAACACATACAAGGCAAGGTAGCCTTGTGATAAGTTTTATAGTTATTGAATATGAAATATTCCAAGAGAACAGGTAGAAATTGTTAATGAAGTGAAGGTCTTAGAAAGGTTAGCAGAATAGAGGTAAGACACTATAATGGGAATGAAACCAATTGGTACAAAGCTCTTATGAATCACTTGCACTCTTGTGTAAGTGTACAAGCAGAATCACAGTCACGGGACTTTTGGTATGGGAAGAATAGCAGCTTGGATACTTCTTGCCTTTTGCTCTCTGTGCTTGCAAAGTGTTGTCTTCTGTGTAATATTAGCTTGCCTTAGGTCACCTTCTTTGGCATTCGAAGAAATTATTTTTTTCATACTTATTCTACACTACATTCCTTCTCCTGCTTCCATTATAGTGGAAAGACAGGGAGAAGCTTTTCTGCCCTTATATCAAGAACAGGACACAAAACCAGCCCCTCCTAAAATAGTATCTAACCACTAAAAGGAGTCACTGGAGAGAGAATCACTGAAGAGAGAAGTTTCTCCGAAGAGAGAAGTTTCTCCGAAGAGAGACTGAGTCAAATTCACTCTTTCCATCCATTGAAGGCCTTCAGCAGTAACAATTCAACATAGTGAATAAGCAGCTGGTGCATGAAGGTGGCTACTAGCCATGTGGCTGATTGCAAACAGATATTTTTTGAATAAACTGTATATTTGGATACATTTTCATACCATTAGCAAAGTGTAACTGTAACTTTACAGTGCCTAAATTCTACATTTCAAAGTGTGTAGGTGCCAGAGTATATAATGACATTTTCTTTAAGAGGGTTACTTATTGTCAGATATTAACATAATTGAAATATTCTAGAGGAAAATTTGTAATAAAACTGAGTCTATTTCTATTTGTTATCTTGGAAAACTTCAGCCTGGATAATTAAAATTTAACAAAATGTTAAGAAACTAGGATTAGAATTTCATTATATGAGACATCACATTTTAACTGTTGGCAAGAGCCTCATTCTAAATGGAGTATCATTGCATACACAGTTACGCACACACAAATGTGTATACATAAGACTACACTAAATTATTAAGATTTCAAGAACAAACACTGCATTTGGAAGTTAGAGAAAGTGACACTAAATTGAACTGCTTCACATTAAATGTCTTAGAGGACTGTTTCTATAAACAGTTAACAGAAAACAGCTCATTTATCGCAATTTGTTACTATATGGTCTCTTGTTACTGTATTGTCTCTCGTTTGTATGACTGTGGTTAGGGTCTCAAGCCAAGCTCAGAGAATGAGGAAAACAGATTAATGACCATCCTGGGGTTGTTTGTCATGCCAACATCATGTGGTTGCAGGATAAGTGGTTTTGTGTTCTGTTTCAGTCTTTTTTTTTTAAGGCAGAGTTAGGTTCTGATTCTCAAAGTTGACGTGGGAATCAATACAGTTTCAGGAATTTTGCCAAACCTACCTAGGTTCTCACAGTAGTAGATAATAAGAATTTACTCCTACTCTTATTATTTCAGCAAAATTAATAAAAATCAGTGAAGAACAGATAGAACATGAAAAATGCATTTACAACAGTGAAGTGACATAGATGTATGGATAATAAATGAAAAGGAAAAGAAATAATATATCAGTTCAGAACTCCAGTTTACTTTGAAGATCATTAGTAGATAGTCATACTACATGGAAATAAATGTTACTTGATTTATCTACATTCAGAGACTGAGTAGAATTCAACAGGTGCATGAAGATACTTAAAGATTTCTACATACAAACCAAGTGCCTGAAATCTCTTTTTACTAAGTGGAGAACTAGTCAATAGTGTAAATGGAGTCTAGAGAGTGATTTGTCTCACTCTAATCTAGAAATCTCCACTTCACCCACTGAGCAGTTCTAACTTCTTTTTCCCCATTTTGGTGACTGGTGTGCAGAGTTCTCACTATCCAGAACCTGAGAACTCATATAATGTTTAAGGGTCTCATGACAGGTTGCAAGTCTTTTGGTTTGTCATATCAACAACAAAAACCTTGTCTTCAAGGGAAAGTATAGGTTTCTTCAGCTGATAATAATAACACAGAGGCTTTTCTACCACATAAACTTTTAAGTAATTTCCATTTTTGTTTTGACTCAGGGGCCCCCATGTATGTGAAGCTACCCATTTCTTCAAGATGTTCCTCCCCGCACCCAGTGTCTCCCTTTTAGGACTTTGCTTGCCATGGGAAGTTCAATTATCGCTGTTATTTTCCCTTTTACAGTGTTAGAAAGGTCTTAAAAATCAGACATTTTTCAAGGGGAAAAAAAAAAAAAAGGCAAAATAGAGAAAAAAACCCACTTGCTTGGAAAGCTAAATTCAATCTTCCAGTTGAGATAATGGACATATGAGCCAGAAAAGGTACATTCCATAAACAATGTATAATAGACCAATTTTCACTTCCTCTCCACACATGCAGGTTTTTCACAGAGGTTATTCCTCAATCTCAAACAATTCTTCAAGAGGTTATAAACTTTTCTTAAAACACTATAACGTTTTTTGGTTTGGATTTGTTTGGGTTTTTTTTCAACTTGTAGAAATTCAGAAACAAAAATAATTTTGATATTTATTGCACTGATTTCCGACTTAAAAATAGATCTTCCCTTTATATTTCATCAGAATAAATTATTCACATTATTAAATTACTGCATCTTTTCCTGCCTTTTTTTCAAATTAACGGGGCCTACTCCCACTATCTTTGCATTCAAGCTTTGGAGCAAAATGTTAGTTTCACACTTCTTTGGCTAACTATTTTTAATGAAAATAATAATATTAAAATTAGTTAAATAAAGAAATGGCTTAATATAAAATTTCCTACATTTATTCAGTAGGGTATTGAGACATTGTAGCTACCTCATGAGCTTAAAATAAAAAAAAAAAAAGGAACCATAGAAAATGAATGAATACATAAAACAGCTCAAGTGTGAGAAAAAATCCAAAAGGCTGACATGCAGAGTTTCAGCTAGTAAGAAACATAAAAGTTATTTTTTAAAAGTTCTAATAAGTGAGTTATTTTTAAAACAAAAAAACCTATATTTATTTCACTGAGATTGAGCATACAATGAATGAGACGGAAAATATTATCAATGCTTTTTTCTGCTTAGACACTTCCCCAAAAAATGATCAGTTGTGTCCTGACACTGTTACTGCTATTAAATAGCAGTAGATGAGGGCTGGGTGTCAAGAAGAAAGGGGCAATCTCTTTCACTTGTGCCCTGCATTAGGACAAGGGGCAATGGATGCAAGCTGGAGCACAGGAAGTTCCACCTCAACCTGAGGAGGAACTTCTTTACTGTGAGGGATACAGAGCACTGGAACAGGTTCCCCAGAGAGGTTGTGGAGTCTCCTTCTCTGGAGACTTTCAAGACCTGTCTGGATGCGTTCCTGTGTAAACTCCCCTAGAGTCTATGGTCTTGCTCTGGCAGGGGGGTTTGATTTGATGATCTCCAGAGGTCCCTTCCAACCCCTAACATTCTATGATTCTATGATTATACACCTAAGAGGTAATAACAATCCACCGCCATGAATTTGTCAAGAGAAGATAGTGTGAGATTAATCTAATCCTTTGATGGGGTTACTGGTCTCTGGTAGTTGCAGTATCTTCACCCCAACATCCCTCTGGACATGGTTCTATACAATGTTGCAGTGGGGAAGTCAGGGAAAGACAGAAAAGATGAACATGCTACTAATTCAGTGCATAGCTGGTTGAAAAACTGAATTCTCAATGTAGTTACCAATGGTTTCCATCAAATCAGAAGGATGTACTTGGTGGGATGTTTGGGTAATAAAATAGGGTACAAGCTTGTAAAATCTCTGCGTGATAATGGCCTGGGAAAGATTTAAAATGCTCTGAGGGCTAAGATTTTATTTCAAAATTATGTAGGTAAACTGGAGAAATGGTATCAGCAGGTTATTTTTCCTAGTATCATGTGGGGATATCCCATTTAGGAATGAAAATCAAACATATAACTACAAATTGAGAATTAACTAGCTGAGCATAATGCTATAGACATAAAGCTTGAAGTGGTGAAATACAAAGTGTGCAAATGTATTAAGACAGTAATCATTCTATTCCAAGGTCTTTCTAGCATATAAAGATCAATTTCAAGCATTTTTAAATGAATTTGAAGGGACTCTCCTGAGAAGATCAGTAAGAAAAGAATTTGGAAACAATCTGTACAGCCTGAGAGGACTGAGACTGATAAATAAGACTAGAGAGGAAAAGGTAGGATAACAGTCAGGGAGGAAACCAGAGGAAGGAATATAGGAACATTCAAATATACACAATGTTACAACAAAAAGGACAGTACTGAGCAACATTCCACAGTGTAGGACTAGAAAAAGAGTGTTTCATTTAAATTTTCTTCAACAGTTACTTAGTTGAGATATTAGAAAACATTGCTAATCATAAGGATTGTCAAACAAGTGAACAGGATAGTTTGGGAAGCTGTTGAATCTTTATGTTGAGTGTTTTTATGATTAACACATGAGACAAAGATCTGTCAGGGGCTGTTCAGTTACACTTGACCTTGACTCAAAGTGAGGAAGTGAACTAGCTTAGCCTATGATCCTTAAATATTAGAATCCTCGGGATAGGAGTGATGCAGATGTCCAAAAGCAAGGGAAAAAAAAGTCTATTTTAATTTTATCTGTACAGTTCACAGAGGAGCCGTTTACAAGTCATAATGAAAAAGAACCTCTTTAAAAATACATGAAGGGCAAATGTGTTTTCTTTATCAGCCTCAACAATTTGTTGCACGTTCTAATTTCTTTCTGCTGTAGCTTCCAGGGTCCTATTGATCTTGTGGTGTGGGAGGACTCTTAGACAGGAACCTATTACCCTGAGCAACATGACAGCATTAATTCAGTTCTGCTCTGGGAAAATGAAAGTAGGCTACACACATATTTGCATCTCTGCCAATAAACACATTAGTACTGCAAGGTGCAGGAATTCTTGCCACATTCATCAGTTTGATTCCCCTATTAGTATGTTTTTAGTGTTACCTGTCTTCTATTTGCTTGATAAGAGGGCAAGGGATCTGCTTGTCATACATTTCATATTAAACTCTGCTCAGCTGGTCTACTTTATTGCAGACATACATTTTAAAGTTCATAAATGAGAAATCCAATAATATGCAACTAGAGAAACCAGCTGATTTTCATGCCATTTCATCTAAATAATTATTGTTGTCTTGCTGAACACAGAAAGTATTCTTGTTTTTAAGAAAAATTCTAGGATTTATGGAACATAGCTTGATTCAGACTCATTACTAAAACATTTTTTCCTTGCTTTCTGTGTTAGTGCGTGCAATGGCTGTTAGATCCGAGACATTTCAAGATATGCCTCAGTCAGGTTGGGATTCATCTTACCTAACTTTACTACATAAGTATTAGGCTTCTACCCTGAGCTAGTCATCTAGATCCCTGATATGGTCACTGGGGAGACAAGCACATGGAGCTGGTGATTCATCTCACCTGCAGTACTTACTTTAAAGGGAAACCCAGTACTGTGGGATTCCTGGGTAGTACTACAGTCTGGCCAGTCCCCAGCTTGGATGAATGAAGGGCTAAGGCATTAGCGAAGTGACAATATGAACCTTTATAAATCAATCTAGGTTCTGTTGCAGTCTTTTTAGGGGCAGCTATAATGTACTTTCCCAGATGTCATATGGGAAAAACTACCTTGTTAGAAAATTTCCTCCATAAAGACAAATTCTAGAGTGAGGGCTGTTTTCCTTTTATGTCAGGTGAGTTTATTTGTGCTGAAGTGTGAATGAGCCAGGTTTAAAGGTGCATCTTGGATTAGGACTCCTAAATGAAGCATATTTACTCTTCAAGAAATATTTCTAACCTCCAACTCTCTGTTTAAATAGCATCAGCTCCTGGTGCTATTTATGCACTTTTACCACTGATTTTTTAACAGATGATCACCATGAATTTACTGTGTTAAAGTATTTGATAAATTACTTCTAAATTTCTTTAACTAAAGATCTCATTTGGAAGGTATAACTAGCATATATAGTATGAATTTTGGATGAAATTGACTATATATCAAAATGAACAACTCAAGGTTCTTTTCTCTCCAAGAAGATGACAGCAGAAATCAGGAGAGTTGGTCAAAACACATTATCCAAACTAAGCATAATAAGAAGAAGATAGTTTTTTTTTTCTTCCATTGATATCTGCTTTAAATTTGAGCAAATGTGCACATTGAGTTAGGAAGTATTTAAAGGTAGTATCTTGCTGTGTGTCCTTAAACTTAAACAGGGTCATCTGCACATAGAACTTGTTGGGGTTTTCTCAATTTTAAATCCCTATATATATAGTAGCTTTACTGACTGTCATGCAGAAGAATCAAAGTCATCAATTTCTGTTTTCATTCATTATTTTTGATGTATGAGTACAATTGTGTGAAACTCACAAGTTCATAACCCAGCTTGCTAAAACCCACGTTGTGTTGTATGTGTGTGTAGGACAGAGTGAGTGATGTATAATGGGGAGTAACACAATGTTGAGACAGGAAATTTAAGACATTATCTTAAATTATAAATCTCTTTCCACACATCTCCAGCCCCATAAATCTGGACTTCAGCTGTGAAACTTAGAACAATAAATGTGAATAATCAATAGCCCTGTAAACATATTGGCTATGGTTCATAGATGATTAGACTTGTAATTTTATGTCTAGTTTCAAATCTGATATTGATAATTTTTCAACATAATAGAATTTATTTCATAATGATGAAATTTCCTATTTGGACAGAGATTTAGACCTTTTCCAGAGCTCTTATGTCAATACAATGTTTGAAGAGAAACAGCCCCCCTCCATGAGCTCCAGGCTCTGTGGACCCAAGCCAGCTCTGCACTGGAAGTTATACAGCAGTGGTTAGAGTAGTATTCAAACTAACCAGTCATGATGGGAGGCAAGATATATTAGATTGGACTGACAGCCTGATGTCTGTGGACTAGTTCAGAGCGCAGGTGGCTTAAGAACACATCTGTCTGAGTAAGAAATACAGACATACCTTTCAGTCTACTCAAATGAATTTTGAAATCTTACCAAAAGCTCAAAATCTGTGAGTAGCATTTACTGCCCTGTTGCCCTACTCTTCTTTAAAATGAACTTTGAGGGTGGGGAGGGGCTGGATAGTGCAGGGATGTTAACAAGAAATGGTCTTTTATTCCAAAGTTTTCCTTGGGTCTTCCAAATGGAAAACAATTTCTTTCTCAGATCATCTAAAGTAATACCGTCTCGCCCATCAGCTGTTAACATGCTTTTTATATTTCTTTTCATTTTAATATCTCCAGTACTATTTTTCTGGGGTTTTGTCCTTCTTTAAGCATCCTACAATCTCCAAATTCCTTTTGGACTTGTCTGTTTAATGAAGATGACGGAGTGAAGTATGACATGACCTATTGTTGTAATGAGTGGAGGTGACCTCTACAAAAAGCTTTTAGAAGTAGCTCTGATGTTGGTACCCGGACAGAAACTGATTAAAAGAGAAACTGCTACGTGGAAATATTATTCATTTTAATAATGCCAGACAGTCTCAAGAGTATGATTGGTAATGGATTCCATCTGGTTTGGTTGTCTCTGTTCTGCCTCAGAATGACTTTATAATTAGCTTTGAAGCTATTAAGTGCTATAATTCCAATCCTGAAACAAGCTACATGGCTTCATAAAAGTTTATATGTAATATACAGACTTAATTTTAGGAGATGTATATAGAAGGTCAAAGATTCACTTCAGTTAATCATACATTCTGATACTTGATATAAAAGATCAAATAGATGAACTGGGTATGAGCTGAGGATAGTGGATTAAAATATGCAGAATAGTCATTTGGATAAAGCAAATCCTAATGGGCTTTTATCACTGAAAATTTCCTGAATTTTATTTACTTCAAATTGGTAATACAGTATATTTACTAGCAATTCAGAAAAAGAAATATGAGAAGCAAAATTCCTTTATGCCTCTAAAAAGTAAAATAAAGGTTGAGAAACTCACTCTAGCTTTACTGATGGTGTTATTAATGAGTTTGACTCATTGTACAGGTTTTTTCATATTTTACGCAGAGACTTCTGGAATAATTTACCGCACAAATGAAACCTTGTAAGAAATCAAATTCCTATAGATACAGAAAAGACAGTAATTTTTATAATCTTTAGCATGAATAATCATCTAAATGAATTTGAATTGGTATATTGTCTTCAGTTACTCAGTTTCTATACATCATGTCCCTATGTTACCATTCAAATGTAGTGGGATGAATACTTTTCAGCAGTCTTTTTAACTATGAAGCAAAAAATCAAAGTCAGCCGATCATTGACTCTAAAACAAGAGGAAATGGGAAAGCTGTATCATATGCATTAAAGAGATTTGGAGGTGAAAAATTATACTCTCTATCAATCCTGTGTAATCGATACAATTAGGCAGTATCTAATAGGCAATTAGCTATAATTTATAAGCTGAACACTTCTAACATGAAGAATTGATTCTACAGAATATCAGGGAAAGTACTTGTAGATATTTGAGTTGGATCCCTGAGAGAAATCCTTGATCTTATGAGATGTATTTCTCTAAAAAAGACACATGCGTATATTTTAATTAAAACTGCAGAAATTAAGTTTTTTTAATTTCTACACAGTTACTTTTGTAAAGGCCAATGATGGTAAATCAATGGCATGGATTTGAACTATTAACAATGACAAGAAATATAGAATGACACCAGCAAGGATGAACTACTAGTGCAACCAAGGAAAAGCAATGGGTGATAGTAATAAGTCATTCCCTTCTGAGAACTACCTAAGCACCCATTTGCCAATTTGATCCACCCTCTAGAGAGGTCAGCTGCTTACCAGGGGCTTGTGTCAAGGATGTCACTGAGAGACTACTGAAATTTGTACGTTCCATTGACTACTATCTATTGCTGCTATTTCATGTGAGCAACAGTGACAAAACCATGAGCAATTAGAAGCATAACAAGAGGGGCTACAGAGCTCTGGGAGTAGCAGTGAAGGACTTGGGAGTACAGGTAGTCTTTTCATTAATCCTCGTCGCCAAAGGGAAGGGGCTTGAAAGGGCCAATCCAATAGATAACATCAATAACTGGTTACAAGAGTGGTGTCATATCCAGGGCTGTAGACTCATTTTAAGAAACCTGATCTCCTGGGGGCTTTGGGGTCCATGTCTCAGAGAAGGGGGAGACCATCTTTGGCCCTAGGCTTGCCAGTTTAGTAAAGAGGGCTTTAAGCAAGATTTGCTGGGGAAGGGGATTCTCCATCCATCCTGCTTTGAGACCAGTACAAGTAATAGATGCTGTGGGTCTGAAGAAGGATCCCAGGCCATCAAGAGAGCACCTGAAGTGCAAGATAATGGAATTACAGCCAGTAAGTTGGCTTAATTGGGGGCCCAACTTAAACGCCTCTATTCAAATGCACGAAGCATGGGGAATAAACAAGAGTTACAGACATGCGCACACCTACAGGGCTATGATGTTATTGGCATCACTGAGACGTGGTGGGATTGTTCCTACAACTGGAGTGTAAGAATAGAGGGATATGAGATCTTTAGGAAAGAAGGGCAGGGGAGAAGAGGAAGGAGTGTTGTCCTCTATGTTAATGATTAGCTGGAGTCCACGGAGCTTGACCTGGGAATGGATGAGGAGTTAACCAAAGGCTTATGGGTCAGGATTAAAGGGAAGGCAGGGGAAGGTCATATCATAGTTGGAGTCTGCTACAGGCCACCTGACCAGGAAGACCAAGAGGATGAGACCCTCTATAGACAGATAAGACTGGCTTCATGTTCACAAGCCCTGGTCCTCATGGGGGACTTCAACCACCTCAATACTTATTGGAGAGACAACGCAGCAGGGAATAAGCAATCCAGGAGATTACTGGAATGTGTTGATTCCTTCTCTAAGTGACAGAGGAGCCAAGGAAGAGAGGTGTTATGCTGGAACTTGTTCTTACCAACAAGGAGGCACTAGTGGCTAACATGAAGCTCAAGGTCAGCCTTGGCTGCAGTGACGACAAAATGATGGAATTCAAGATCTTTAGGAGGATGAGCAGCAAGCTCACTACCCTGGACTTCAGGAGAACAGATTTTGACCACTTCAGGGATCCGCTTAGACAAGGTCCGGGAGGGAAGAGGGGCCCATGAAAGCTTGTTGATATTCAAGGACTACCTGCTCCAAGCCTAGGAGCAATGTATCCCAAAAAAAGTGGAAGGCAGGCAAGAATGCCGGAAGGATGGCATGGATAAAAAAAGAGGTCCTGGACATACTTAAAGGTGAAAAGAGAGTCTGCAGAGTGTGGAAGAAAGGACAGGTAGCCTGGGAGGAATGCAAAGAAGTTGTCTGAGCAGTTAGGAATCAGGTTAGGAAAGCTAAAGCCCTGATAGAATTAAATCTGGCTGGGGACACAAAATAACACAAAATGTCAGTGACAAAAGGAAGGCTAGGGAACATGTGGGCCCTCTCTGGAAGGAAACAGGAGACCTGGTCACAAGGGATATGGAGAAGGCTGAGGTACAGTCTTCACCAGCAAGGGCTCTAGCCACACTGTCCAAGCTGCAGAAAGCAAAGGCAGGGACCGGAGAAGTGAGATCTACCCACTGTAATGGAAGATCAGGTTCAAGACCATCTAAAGAACCTGAAGGTGTAGAGGCCATGGGACCTGACAGGATCTATTCATGGGTCCTGAGGGTACTGGCAGATGAAGTTGCTAACCTGCTTTCCATTACATTTGAAAAGTCATGGCAGTCTGGCAAAGTTCCCACTGACTGGAAAAGGGGAAACTTCACCCCCATTTTCAAAAAGGAAGAAAAGGAAGACCTGGGAAACTACAGGCCAGTCATTCTCACCTCTGTGCCCATCAAGACCATGGAGCAGATCTTCCTGAGGGCTCTGCTAATGCACATGGAAAATGAGGAGGTAATTGGTGGCAACCAACATGGCTTCACCAAGGGCAAATTGTGCCTGGCAAATTAGATGGTCTTTTATAATGGGGTTACAGCGTCAGTGGGTAAGGGAAGAGCAACTGATGTCTCCTGCCTAGACTTGTGCAAAGCCTTCAACACTGTGGCATACGGCATCTTGGTCTTTCAATTGGAAAGATGTGGATTTGATGGATGGACTACTTAGTGGATAAGGAATTGACTGGATAGTTGCACTCAAAGAGTTGTGGTCAATGATTCAATGTCTGAGTGGAGACCAGCGATGAGTGGCCTTCCTCAGGGATCAGTACTGGCTTGGGGCAATCCCAAGCACAAATACAGGCTGTGTGCAGTATGGATTGAGAGCAGTCCTGAGGAGAAAGACTTGAGGGTTCTGGTTGATGAAAAGCTCAGTATGAGTCAACAATGTGCAAATGCAATCCAGAAGGCCAACCGTATCCCGCAATGCATCAAAAGAAGTGTGGTCAACATGTCAGGGGAGGTGATTCTGCACCTTCACTCTCATGAGACCCCCACCTGAACTACTGCGTCCAGCTCTGGAGTCCCCAGTACAAGAGGGACATAGATATGTTGGAGTGGGTTCAGGGGAGGGCCATGAAGATGATCAGTGGGCTGGAGCACCTCTCCTACAAGGACAGGTTGGGACAGTTGGGGTTGTTCAGCTTGGAGAAGAGAAGGCTCTGGGGAGACATCATTGCAGCCTTCGGGTATCTGAAGGAGGCCTACAAGAAAGCTGGAGAGGGACATTTGCAAGGGCTTGTAGTAATAGGATGAGGGGTAATGGCTTCAAACTAGAAGAGGGTAGATTTAGGCTAGATGTGAGGAAGAAGTCTTTCACTAAGAGGGTGGTGAGACACTGAAACTTGTTGCCCAGGGGTTATGGGTGCTCCATCGCTGGATGTGTCCAAGGCCAGGTTGGATGGGGCCTTGAGCAACCTGGTCTAGTGGGAGGTGTCCCCACCATGGCTTGGAGTTTAGAACTAGATGATCTTTAATGTCCCTTCCAACCCAAATCATTTTATGATTGTATGAAACCTTACTTTTAGTTAAAGGTAACTTTTTTCCCTTTGAAACAATTTTGACTAAAAGATTCTTGATGAAAGTTCTTTGTAACACACTTTCAGAGCAGTTGTGCCTTTTGATTTATTGATATTTGCTAACAGAAAATGCCAAAAGGCCAAATTCAAGCAACAGATCTGCAGCATTTTCTCAAATCACAAAATGTATTCTCTTATTCTATCAGAGCATATATGCTGACATCTTCAAAGACAGCTTTGATTTTATTTAAATAAATTTGTCAATAACATTTCTTAAAACATTGAGTTGAAAAATAATTCAAAATCAATCTGACAGATCACCAGTGAGCCACAGGCAGGGCAGAAAATGTTCCTGTATTTCAATGTACAGTCACAAAATGGGTTGGTCCAGCAAGAATCTCATTATACAGCATAATACAACTCCATGCAGTGCTAGTGGATAATCCTAAAAGCAAAGCAATATAGTAAAAATAAATAAATGAAACTGTAGTGCATTGACCTCCTGCCAATCCTGTAACAAAAATGTTTGTTTTTTTTTCCTTTGATCTAGTCTTAGTAAGCTTGAAAGGGTAACAATGAAGTCTACAATCTTTCATATATATGAATGTAACTATATATACATATACACACACCACCTAAATTAAAAACTCGTGTAAAATCCCAACAAGTACTAAACTACATCTACTTACATAAAAATAATCCGAATTTACTGGTGTCAGAAGAGAAAAAAAAAAAAGCAAAAAGGAAAGACTGAACATGTATTGGACTGCAGTTTTTATTCTTTTCCAGTGATGGTTGTTTGTTTTCCTTTAATCTGCCAAAGAACTTCCTCTTAGAGTCTATTTTTAATAATTGGGTGAAAGATCTCTTTGGCTGAGATGACAGAGATATTGTTTAGCATAAAAGTTTGCTTTAAATGAAAAACTAGAACTTGTTCTTGCACAGCTTCATCATCAGGATGTTTGTATCCAGCTAGTACAAAGCAAGAGTCGGCTCTGAATTTTAATGAAACAAAGGTGTAAGTAGGATTAAGTGGTTGAATTATTATGCATAAAAATGCACTAAGCCAGGAAAACTACTAAAACAGATACACCTCTTTGAACATGCACCGAGTAATTCACAATTTTGTGGTTTAAATACATACAATGTAATGTTTATTTTAGGTAATACAATGCAGAAGGTTATGCTAAAAAAGCAAAACATTCTAAGGGGTTTACAAGTAGGAAGCCAAGGATCTCAAAAGTGGAGTGATCTCAATTTCTTCTATGCAGAATCTTGTCTAACATTTGCAGAATTTCACCAGGATACTTGTGTCAAGTTCATAACTTCCTTCATAGTGACAGTTTATCCTTTGAAGGAATACAGCCTTTGGTTTTTAGATTTCTATTACTAAACATCCGACCTCATTCCCAGTTAACTTCTGCACTTAGTACCAAATGGTACACTGTATTTTTAGTTGGAGTTTCTTCAGCTTCGCATTTAAGACCTATAGTAATTCTACTAAGTTTTTTTTTCTGCTTTCATGAGTATCTTCTCTCTGTAAATACTGTAAATACCCAGTTGTGAACTTGTCACTTCTTCACTTCATCTTCGCTGAAGTATTGACTCTCATTGAAAGCAAAATTCAGCATTGCTACAGTAGTTTTCTGGCCACTTCCAACTTTTATCATTTTTCTGCTGCACGAACAGGATAGTAAATTTCACTGTTGCTATTTAAAGATGTGCTGGTTTAGTAAAGTGGCAGTGGGTCTCTGCAGTAGCCAAGCCACGTGGCCAGTGCTCCCTGCCCCCTCCCCCCTGCCGTGGGCCACAGACAGGGAAAGGAAAAAAAAACTTAAAATGCCCTCTTGAGTTGAGATAAGGAAGGTTTAATACAAAAACACGTAAGAAACTGTTGCAGCAACAATATTAATAAAGAAGTAATACACAGAAAAAGGCAATACCAGAGATAAAGAGACAAACCAAACACACATGTGTGGCAAAATGCCGAACCAGAACTGCCTGACCTGCCCTCTGGGGGGGGGGGG
>JAVSBS010005570.1:31386-67310 GCA_033124195.1 Coracias cyanogaster | reverse complement strand
GTTAGCAGCCTGTTAGCCAGAGCCCTAATTCTACAAAGATATGTGGAGCATATTGTAGCACAACAGGAAGAAAAACACATTTCAGACAGTGATAATGGAAGCAGATCATGGTCTTTGGTAATTAGTAATTTTTCTGTACATTGTAAGATTTTTCCTGAGAGCAAAATAAACTCAGGATGAGATTTTACAGCTTTTGTTTTGGCAATATTCAAATCAAATTCACCCAGTTGTTTTGTTTCCTTTTTTCTTGGTTTTTTTTCTTTTTAATATAGTCAATGTTTGTCTGTTTATTCATTCACAGCTCAAGTCCTGAACCAGGAGTCACTGTAACAGAATGGTGAAGCTCTTTATTGCTAGACTAGTGCCTGTGGACTGTATCTGTATAAGGAATCAATGAGGACAGAAAACTTATTTTCGAGTGTCATATTAACAAATACCAACATTAAAAAAGAATCTATAAACTAAAATAAGTCTTAATGTTTTAAAGCTGATACCCAGATTACCCTAACACATAAATAAATGTCTTCTAAACGCATTGTTGCAACTTTCACAGTACAATAAAATAATCTATATTCTCACACGACTGGATCACTGTAGAGCTCACAAAATCAGATGAACTCCATCACTGAAGTCTCTTTATTTTCTTCTAACAATGTGGTATTAGTGAGATGGATATATTTTAGACCCTCAAAATAACTAGTCAGAGACAATTTTAAAGCATAGGTTGCTTAAGTGTTGTTTGACATCATTATGTTAAATTAACTAGTTTTAGAGTTGTTGATTTGCTGATGTCCAGATTTGGCTGAAGAAGTTGGGGGACAATTTAGTTATGTTCTAGTGGTAAGAAGAGCAAATGTGGATGTAACCCTGACGTCCAGCCCTTGCTACCAGTCCTACTGACTGCAGTGCAATTTTTCATGCCCAGAATACAGAAGTATCAACAAAAAAGAGAACAGTTCATGTTAATCTATAACTTAAGCCCTAGTTTTCCTAGATTTGTGAATGAGCTGGATATAAATACACCACAAGGAGTTCTGCAAATCATTCATGCAAGTAGTTTCATTAGCTTCATAAAACCTTTAATGAGTTACAAAGTGCTCTACACGAGTTTTTAACTGGATGCCAGAATCCCAAACAGGAAGTTCTCTTTTGTATCAGGTATAATTCAGTATGGCATATAAACACTAACACAATTCTTACTTAATGCAAATATTCCAAAGTACTTTATAAAATAATTCAATATTTACTGCAGTAAATATTTCGAAACCTTCCAAATGCTCATCTACTATTCAATATGTAGCAAAAAATATATTTTCATTTCTACAGGCTGACAAAACACATTTTGAATAGATCAAGCACACATGAAAAAAAGCCAACACTCTATATTAGAGTAAGTATGCTAACAACAGAATAATACATTAGTGAGTTGCTACTTGCATAAATAATATGGCTGATGTCTGAAGAATTACTTAGCAGTGTGAATCTCAGGATTAACTGCTCAGGGATTTTCAGTTCGATTCACCATGAGGTTATTTGTTTTGAGAAAAATCTCTACTGTGTGCTTTTAGCCAAAACAATACTATTTTATTCACTTTTGCTGTATAAGTCACCCAGCATAAAGGAAACAATGACAGTAAACACAGTGAGATAGTCAGGACTGAATTTTTAGCTGTTTGCAGCCAAACTATTGTTCATGAATCAGCGTCTGAACTCTTGCTGTTTCAAATCCAGTATGCTAATTTAAAGGAAGATTAGTTCTTGTTTCTCACTGTATATCGAGTGCAGTAGTTCTCCAGCCAATAAAACAGCCATTTGTCCATCCTTCTTGGTAAGGCAGCAATGTCCTAAAGCAGCAAAGGGTCCAGCTGAGGGTGGTCATCATCCATTCAGCAATTCCAACTTCATTTGTTGTGTAGTTCCTTCTGGAAGAAGCATTAGTTTGACAGCAGTGTTTCTTCAGCCACTAGTGTAAACTAAAAGGGCTTTTACTAGGAACTTTTGCCAGTGTAAGTATACCAGATAATCTTTCTTTCCTCTTTTTTTTTCCCTCCCTATATAAACAAGGCTAAAGTTGTAATAAGGACTATTACATGCCTTCCTTACCAATTAGCGATGCAAATAGAGTATGCACCAAAAGATCAAGCAGAACATGAAGATCATGTAGAAGAAATAAACTTCTTATATCCTTCTTGCTCTGAGACTTCAGAAACAGAAGATTAAGTGCTGCTTCTAAGTGCTCCTCATAAAGTACTGCTGTCAAAATGCATGCTTCTTCACACTGGACCCTCAGTTCACTGTGTAGATAAGTCTCTGCTCTGTATTTCTTGGATTGCACATATGCTGTTGTGCAATAACAGTCTATAAACTCAATTTAATTAGTATTCATGTTGCTCTTTGCAACTGCAATAGAAGTTTTTTTACCACAATCTAGTATAGCGTTTATATATAATACCTCTATTTGTATAGCTACATTCTGTGTTATAGGAAAAGTCACCAGTCTTCTATATGTGCTACCATGCTTCACCTAGAAATGGAAAACCAATATAGGTGTCTTTCATGCATAGCAAGTATGTGTTCCAGTATATTTAATGCCTCCATTATTCTGAATGTGTGATAGAATTAGAAATTTTGCTAATTGTCTTGCACTGTATAATTCAAATGCAATCCTTGTTTTATGGAACATTTTAACATATAATGTTGGTTAGAAATGATAGTATAATATGCCAGTGAAATTATAACTTACAGATCAGGAAAAAGAAGTACAGAACAGTTAAATATTCCCAAGGTGAGACTATTCTGTCTT
Source organism: Coracias cyanogaster (assembly GCA_033124195.1). Lineage (NCBI taxonomy): Eukaryota > Metazoa > Chordata > Aves > Coraciiformes > Coraciidae > Coracias > Coracias cyanogaster. The sequence continues at coordinate 64,507 of JAVSBS010005570.1, read as the reverse complement.
TTTAACCAAAATAGGCATTGGATAAATGAAAATGTCTTTTAAAAACAGGAATCAAACCTCCAGATATTCCCATCTTCTTGGAATATTCAACTGTTACATTAAAAATTAATATCGACTCTTGCCCCGCTTCCTACTTCCAAGAAACCTTGTTTTCAGAATAGATGGTTACAGGACAGATAAATAATGTGGATCTAAGAATCCTTATAGGTATGTCTTAGGGAAAAAAGTTATCTAGTCTAGGAACATTCACAAACATTTCCACATCTTCCTTACTAAACTTATGCTTCAGTAAGAAAAGTACTTAAGAGTAAACTTAGGTAACAGCTACAATATTATGAAAAGGTAGTTTGATTATATTTTCTGAGCTCAGAGGGTTAGAAGTAGCATTGTGTTACATTCAAAGTTAATAATCAGATTGGGAGCCATATGCAACAAGTGTTTAGGATCAGCTTACTACAAAAAAAAGCACCCTTCACCTCCAAACCAAAACCAAGTCTTTCAATATTTAGCATCCTTAAAAGGTTTGCTGCCTAACCACTATTACCACCCAAGCAAGTGGAATCAAACATCTTTAGAATAATTCAATGCAATTACTTGATAACTGTTTATTATTTTTTACAAAAAAGGAGGACTAGATTTGACTGGCTAACTTTATTAACAAAAGCATATAGTAAACCTCACTTGTAGCCCTTAGCCTAGGTCCATCTGTCTGTGATGCATTGCCAAGTTTGGTGGAAAAAAAAAAAAAATTGGTAAAGTAAAAATAATAAAGGCCTGCAAGACTTGAAAAGTGAAAGCACAGACAGAAGTGTTATTTGATGAAAAGCTACTGTTTTTTTACAGAATATAAAATATTGTCCAGAAGATCTTTACTTACCCATCTGGGCTAGCAGTAGGAAAATCACATTGTTAACACGGACAGGCTCTGGGCTCTACCAAGCTGACTCATTTCACTGGTATCAGAGCAGTACTGTAAGTCCTCAGAAAGTGTGAAGAACTGAGGCTGTACTGTCACAGAAGTACAATCAGCACCCTTCATTGTTAGGTGTTTCAGATAGGGACCACATGATCTTTGAAATTTCTTCATATCTTTGTCGGTAGGAAATTACACTTCTCTGTGGGGCCTATGATTAACAAGTACCAGCCTTGTCAAGATGCATTTTCATAATCTCTATATCAACTGACACTGCTTGCTGCAAAAACACCCCAAGATGTTGTTAATACTGTGAATAATTACATCTGCAGATAGATGGCTTCTTTGCATTTCTAGCAAAAACACATACGAATCATTAAATGTTTGTGAGTCAGTGGCTTTGCTAAGAGCAAATTGCTGCAAATTGGAAATCCATATTATTTCATCACCTTCTCTCCTGCTTCAAAATTATTTTGAAACACCACTCAAATCCACAAAGATTTTTGAAGCCAAGGGTAAATGAAAGCCTGCTGTGGAACAACAATTGGTGTGTCACAACATGGTTTAGCAAAGTGTGTAAAGGTGTCTCATGGCTTGTCCCCAGGCAGACAGAATTCTGTCTGTACTGCAAATGGATGAAGTGAGCCAGCACGGATAATGGGAAAGCAGTGGGGTTTAGCAAAGGCTGTCAATGCAGCCTGAGCAAGCTGGTAGTATTCAGGTGGCTGCCACACACTGCACTGTCCTGCTGCAAGCATGCTGCTTCTTTGCTGGCCAGCTCTTGTAAAACTAGCTCTGATTTGTGGCTGCAGCCTGTGTGATCCTTGGCTATAGTGCAGTACATGCTGAAACTCACAGGTAAGCTAAGGACAGGGCTTATATGACATTTCTGGTGTTTATTTTCCTTATTGTTTTAGAGGGGCGATGGTGTGATTGAAGATTGCTCCATGTGGCTATGACTGCATACATGGAAACTATGAGGCCAAAGTGCCTTAAGATAAACACAGCAGGATTTCATGAATGGGAAGTGACACTTGGCTGTTCTCTGGATACTGTGAGTGAGTCTCACGTGCAATGTCTGTTAGTAGTAATCCCCATGCATTTAGAGCAAAGACAGATTAGACTCCTGTGGTGGTACATTCCTGATTGCACTATAGTAAAGAGAACCCATACAGGCTTCTCATATTTCCTATAGCCGAAAAATGTGTGCAGCAAAATCAGTTCATGCAAAACGCCATGTAACTACAGCCCTTGAAGCCCTCCAGGAAATTACATAGAGTGCCAAAAAGGCAACTACCACATATACCACAAAGCAAGGACACCAGGACTAACTGGACTGATCATAAAGTTCCTGGAACATCTGGTAATTAATCTTAACTGGGAAGGATTTGAAAATGTTGGCTTATATGACTAATTTCCTTTCATACTAGCGAGAATGTATAAGCCAAGAGACCTTTGTTTCTGCAGCTCCTCAGTTTCTTCTTGTGAAGTTAAAAAGAAAAACCTGTTTATAGCTGTACATCCCACTTAGAAAAAGGTCAAAATATCAAGAAGCTACATGGTACTGATAGGTACCATGAAAAAAATTGTTGTTATAAGGAGAACAGAAATCAAAAACCAAGGTTCATTGACACAGAATAAGTATGAATCTTCATTTCAGAGTTTGAAACTTATGTGACGGCTGCTTATAAATACCTACCAGGTTGGTATATTGAGTACCAACCAATCAAATATCTGTGGTTTTGAAACACTGTTTGATTCAATAGCCACTGAAGCCATCATACAGAACGAAAATATAAATTGTTGCCTGATTACTTTCTCGAGGCTATGATTCCTCAGTCTGCTCTCTGGTGGCTTCTACCTTTTCATCAAAGCAGCAGTTGCTTTATTGCTCCATGCTGTTCTATGTTCTTCCATGCCCTTTTGTGCTGGTACTTATTCTGGCTTTAATTTGTCTTTTCAATACATTTTACCTGCAAACTTTATTATTAGAGACTTAAAAGAATTTGCAACATGGTTATTTTAAGTGTATATGGGTTGTAGCAATCATGGAAGCTTCTCAGATTAACAGTGATGCTGTGAACACAATTCTAACAGCACTAGTCTCATGTGAGAATACCACTAGTAGAAATGCTACATACGATAATATTTCCAAAAATAATATTTCACTAGTATTACTTGTGAACAACAAAACTCTACTGAGAGACTGGTAAACACCATACCTATGTTACCAATGTTGCAGAGAGACAATCACACCATGCTGTGCCAGGTCTAAGCAACTTCATGAAAATGCAATGTTTTATTTCAGCTCCATAAATGCAAATCAAGTCTACTAAAGGATACCTTATCAAGCAGGCTAGTATGAAAGTAATAATGATTTTTAAAAAAATTCTCTGACATCAGCTCTCCTAGAATGACTACATCTTTGCCAGTAGGTCAGCCAAATAACATCCAGTTGGGAAAACAATTTGTTATTTTGATTGATACTTCTATAGAAGAGCTCTGAATTGAGGCAGAGGCCATGCAAGCTCTAGCTATTTTAATAATAATTTTAAATAATCAGTTATTCTTGACAAAACTCTTATATATTTTATATGGATGAACTATTTTGGAATGATTATCACAAATCTTTAATAGAAAAGGAAAACATTAACAAAATATATATTCATGCTTTTTTATAAACAGTCATCCCCTTTACAGGCCATAAAGAATATTTCAAGCTAGTATAGAATGCATGCTTTAAATCTATGCTAGCACTGTAATTGTCTTTAAAGTGATGAGTTCTTTGGATTCCAGCTAAGACAGCTCAGTTTGTAGAGCCTGTGGTGTAATGAGATGGAATGCAAACACAAGCCACTCCTTGGCCCTAAGATTTTATCAGGAATAGTTTTTAAGTGCTCTTGTCACATTTCATCTTAGTATGAGTGCAAGAAGGGTTGCTGAAATTAAGTCAGGTTCTCCGAGCATTGCCAGATAAGTCACTCCGAAGAGGAGATCAGATTTTTCTAGTTTGATTGTTCCAGCGCTCTAGACTTCTATCAAGTATTAAAACTGCCTTAAGATGAAGCTGGTTTATTGCAATTCTCCAAATTTCCTAGAGCTGTTGCTCTTCAGAGTTTTCTAACACTGACAGCTGTTAGATAGCCCGTTTTGCATAGTAACCTGTAAACCAGGTTGGAATATTGAGTGTATATCTCTTCCCTATATGAATACAATAATGCTATACTGTAATGCTAAAGAATCAAAATTTGTCTCATAATCTACAAACCTACGTGACACATTTATCTAATTCCCATGCTGACACAATTTCCCTGTACAGTCACAACCGGTGAAAATTTGAAACCTGGGGAAGTAATGTAGCAGTGCACTACCTAGCTCTGAGCTGGGCACTCCCGGCAAATCCACTGGTTACTCTCGCACCCTACAGGCTGCTGAAAACAGTAGGAAACGCTACAGCTACCTCTACTGCCACCTTTACCATTTTCTCAGTCTTAACTTCACCTGAGTGCAACTTAGATTACTTTGGTCACCATCCTCTTTAATAAATACATAAATACAAATCTCACTTCAAGATTTTGTACCAGCTCCTGTTCAAAATACCTAAACCCTTAAAGTGAGATCTATTTGGACAGATATTATTATTATTTCCTTAAAAAATATCCTCACTGGGGAGATCTGAAATATCCACATAAGCTTCTGAACTGCTATAAAATCTTTGGTAGAAAACAAGCTCCAGGATAATAATGTGTTTTCCATGGCAGCTTCCAAATTTTCTCTTGCATTATGTTAAAAGCCTCAGACAATTTGATCTTGCTAGAAATTCCCAAATGAGAAGCACAAATACAGTTAAAAGAAAGGAATGCTTTAAAATGGGAAAAGCTAGATATTACTTCAACTTTTCTGAAGGTTTAAAGCCTTTTTCTCATTTGGTCTTGGCACAGCTTTATATAAAACAAGAAATGTAAATATTTATTGCAGAGCCTGGTTTTGTACATCCAAAAATTTTAAGGATGACAGCCAAATGTCTTGTCATTTCAATAGGAGAGCCCAAATAGAAACAGTCCTTCTTTATTGTGATATCCAGTGAATAATAATGGAGTAAACTATTCTGCCAGAAAACAGCAATTAATTTTCTTTTCTACTATCTTGGATCTGGCCCACACCATAAATAAGTGGTTAGTATGAAGTATAAAGTATTCCTAACAATACATTTACCATCACTTTCATTATCTCCAGATTTTTTTCAGACTATAAACGTGTTTTGAGAGCAAACATGCAATATACAGGTAGGGGTCACTTCACTAAAAATATTGTTTTCATATAATTTATGATATGAACCGTTATTTGCTATGGTTTTATGAGCAATATGTATCTGACCCAAAAAGAATTACAACATTTAGAAAATAGAGACAAGTTGCTCTAGAGAAACCATATAATCAAGTCTGTTTTGTATTGTTTATAACTGAAAGTTGTCAAGAAACAATATCTAAAAATTTCCATGGTGAAAGCAGACTGAATTACAAACCAATGAGCTTATAGTGGAGTTTATGTTAAACCTACTAACCTGTGTCATGAAAACGACAGGAATTACACTTTTTCAGGAAATAGCATTTTAAAGATTTCACATTAAATAAATCCCATGATAAATTTACTTGGGACTGAATATTATTGAAACATAGCATTCCTTGGATGAATTGGAGTTGTTTTCAACTCCATAGCTGTTTATCACACAAGAAAGACATTATCCTTCATTTTATCACAGTAAAATATGACTCTTGAGGTGAATAAAAGATCTTTTCCTGGATCAAATGAAACTTCTCATAATTTTCTAGACCAAAGCAAAATATCTTTCTTTTTCCTGCCTGTATAGATATCAGGTTAACTAGAGACATACAGGTCAGTGAGGAAGATGGGAGACTAACAGCACTTCATAAAACAAAAGCAATCTAAACTTGCTTTTTGCTCCTCAGTCTACAGAATGCAAACACTTACAGCATGAATGTAGCACAAATCTTCACCAGAAGTTCAGCAAAAACTTGATCTTGCTACAGTATTTTAGATAGCATTGCCCCTTTAGCCATGTTTGAATACTGTTGTAGAAGCTTGAGTTGACTTTAAACAAACTTTCATGAATAGGAAGATAGTAAATTGGAGTTGTTTGTTGAAACTCAAACTGCTGATAAAGCCTTGAACATCAGGGTGACCTATATCCTACAGTGATTCTTTTAGCTTACTTTTCAGGGGCTGCTTCCCCTCGCAACTGTATTTGCCAGAGTGAGGCATAACTAAGTTGTAACACTCCTTATGAAAAGACTAGACGAGGTAGAGGAGCACTACCCCACTGACTGCCTTCACGGAGATCAGCAAGCCAAACTCAGCTGTTACAACATGGGCTGAAGAAGCCAGAGGGTTAAAAGCTAATGACACTTCTCTCAGCTGTCATTGTGAATTCAGGAGACAAAGAAGCTGTTACTTGTGGGATAACCATTTTCTTATGTACAGTCTATCTTCTTTAACACCTTGTAGTTTTCTCACATCGAATATTTTACTTGATTACTGTTTATGTTCTGTTCTGATTTTGCCTAAATAAGGCAAAAATCCTGCTTTCATTCTACCACAAATGTATGTGGTCTTCTGAAGGAATCACAGTTACGCGTATTATCCATTTGTACTACACCAAATCTCTTAGATGGGTACAGATTTTTATTCTTATATTTGGACTCTTCAGGACACCAGAGGAGCCCTGAAGTCTGTCAGCTGGCATTTCTGTTAATATGACCCCTCTGAGTCCCTGTAGGGATGCAAAACTGTTTTGTGTAGAAGAATTTCATTGACTTCAAGCAGGAGTCAGACCTGAAACTGCTACAGAAAAGAAGCAGGGGCTCTGAAAACTGTTATAATCAAAGCGTCTGTGATTTATAAAATTTATATTAAATTAAATTATACAAATAAGATGCATTGAGATCACCTTTGACATACATTTAGTTAATTATTGTAGTTCACTCATGTTTATCTTTAATTTCTTCCTGGCTTCTCTCAAGGCAACCCCTGAAATGCAAGGGACTATTGCCTTAACTGAGGATGCATTCCACCAAATAAAGAGATCTTAGTAACTTGGAATTTTAAATCTTATGTTTCAGAGTTATAAGCAACTTTGAAAAGACAAGACGTGCTATCCAAATAGGAAATTTTATCTGATGGGCACATTCTGGGATTAACAAAAGCATGGAAAGCTCATAGTACAGTCAGAACTGTGCAGTGTATGAAACTGAAGAAGTTTACTGATATCAATTAAACTACTAACTTATGAAAAGAAGACATTATTCTTTGAATTTCAGATTTCCAAACAAGCTTATTAATAAAGCAATTTTTGGGTACTTCACTTATTTGCATAGCTTTGGCAGAAATGGAGATGACTGGAGATGATAAGTAGCAAGTAATGTTTGCAACTTTTTCATTGTTTCTTGTTTTTATTTTAATTTTACACTTATAAAAATCTATAGTTCTAATCCTGTTTGTACAGCATAGACTTTACTAATTTGCAGGGATGATGATTGGTTGGGAGTGTTAGACAGGATGAAATAACTATGCATTATCTGCAGCATCTCTCATTCTTCTCCCTTCTCTGGAGTCTATAGCAGTAGTTTGACAGTGAATATTGTATACTCTGGGAGTTCTCTAAGGCTGGATGGAAAGGAGAAACTCTGGGTAAAGTTGCTATATGTCGTATCCTTGGGCCAAAAGCTTGTGACATTTGCTTTCTCTCTGTAAGTCCCTGTAGAGCCCATAGACTATTAAGATATTTGGAACAGGAGTTAAACAGAACGCAAGCACCTAATTTAAAAGTTGCAATCCTGGAACATCCACTCATTTGATGAGTAATTTTTAGAGGTGCATAAGCATACTGGGTAACTCCCATTTTATTTGTATGCTCCCTAAAATTCAGTTTCTGTCACAATCTGAGCAAATCAGAATGTATCTCTCAGGTATTCAGGTTCTAGAAATTAAGCATTTTCTATGGCCCAGTCAAGAGATGCTTCAAAATTGCCTAATGTTCAAACTGGCCTCTGAAAAAGGTATGGTCACTGCCTTTCCAGAGATGGTTGAGAGAGAAACACGGATCTCTGTCCTTGCACTGGGTATCTAATGCATTGAGAACTTTGCTGGGGATATTGGCTTGTTGGTTTCATCAGTAGGAGGTTGAAATCCCCAAAAGACTATGCTTATATCACACTTATTGGCCATTCTGAGGACTGGCACTCCTCTATTCCCATTAGCACTCTACAGGAATTAATTTAAGGAAGGTAGCAGGTCAGAGAGAAAGAAAGAAGGAATATGACTTGCAGCGGGTATAAAACTAGGAAGAGTAACTGATAAACCTGGGGGTTGTGCTGCCATTCAGAGGGACCTTGACAGGATGGAAAAATGGAGAAACAAAAATCTTATGAAGCTTAACAGATGGAAATGCCAAGTTCTGCCCTCAGGGAAAAATAACCCCATGCACCTAGTACAGGCTAGGGATGAGCTGGAAAGCAGCTTTGCAGAAAAGGCTCTGGGAATGCTAGTGGACAAGCTGGACATGAGCCAGCAACGTGTCCTTGCAGTACATAAAGTCAAAAGCCTCCTGGGCTTAATTAGCAAAGCATTGCCAGCAGGCCGAGGGAGGGGGTCCTTCCTCTCTACTCAGCCCTTGTGAGACACATCTGGAGCGCTGGACCCAGTGCTGAGCTCCCCAGGACAAGAGAGACATGGACATATAAGGTCAGCAAAGATCCAGAGATAGCTAAGGACTTGAAATATTTGCTGCACAAGGAGAAGCTGAGAGAGCTGGAACTGTTCAGCCTAGAGAAGAGAGAACTCGGGAGCATCTTATCCATGAATATGGACACCTGAAGTAGAAGACTAAAGATGATGGAGCCAGACTCTTCTCAGTGGTATCTGATGGTAGAATAAGAAGAGAGGTGCACAAATTGAAATGCAAGAAATTATACTGAGACATAAGAAAAAATGTTTTTTTACTGTGAGGGTGACCAAGCACTGACACAGGTTGCCCAGAAAGGCTGTGCAGTCTCCATCCTTGGAGATTCTCAAAACCTAGCTGGACATGGCCATGGGCAACCTTCTCTAGGTGAACCTGCAGAGAGTGGTTGTATGACAATCACCAGAGATGCCTTTCCACCTCAGCTCTTCTGTTGTTCTGTTGCTTTCCAAACTGATGGCCAGCTTATCACTTGTGGACTTTAGTCTTTGCTCCAAGGATTGTTTTTGTATTTACATTTCATAGGCCCTAGAGAAAATCCTTTAACAGTCTCTGGAATTAGAACTAGCTAGTTTTGGACTAGCTTTTGAGTATTCTGATTTGCCATGCTGTTTAAATAAAATTTGGCAGAACAGATTCCTTCAGACAATCTCTAAAATAGAAGAGTGACCAGGTTGAGATCTTTGAAAGATAAAGTGTATGTTCTCAAGAGAGGATTAGATCCAGTTTGCTAAATCCAGACTGATTAAAGGATTATCCCTGCAACCTCAAAGGACTCTAAATTCTAGAGAGAACGGTAAGATTAAGATATTTTGCTACCCTTTGCATTAGTCATCCCTAGAAATGGCTGGTTTCTGTACAGGAAAACCTTGAGGCTTTTAACTGACAATCCTTTCCTATGAAGACAGACTGAGAGACTTGGGGTTATTCAGTCTGGAGAAGAGAAGGCTCCAAGGAGACCTTATTGTGCCTTCCAGTATTTTAAGGGGGCCTACAAGAAAGCTGGTGAGGGACTTTTCAGGATATTGGGCAGTGGTAGGACTAGGGGGAATGGTTGAAAACTAGAGATGGGTAGATTCAGATTAGATGTTAGGAAGAAGTTCTTCACCATGAGGGTGGTGAGACACTGGAACAGGTTGCCCCGAGAGATGGTGGAAGCTCCATCTCTGGAATTTTTTAAGGCCAGGCTGGGTGGGGCTCTGAGCAACCTGATCTAGTGGGTGGTGTCCTTGCCCATGGCAGGAGGTATCAAATGCTGTGTCTTCTCTGTCACTGCTTTGGGCTTTGTTTTGTCTTATTTGTCTTATCTTCAGAAAGCAAAAAAATCACAAGGACCCATTCATACTGTAAGGTGCAGTACCATGTCATTTAGAAGTATACTTTCAACTCTTTTTTTTTTTCCTTCCCTTGGAGAAGATTAATTATGTCAGAAGTATTTGTAGCAGCCTATCTGTCACCAGAAAATAATAACATAAGGCAGCCAGAATTGTAGTGGTAGACTTACTAAGGGTATTCTATGATCAGGTTAAACTTAACAAATTGAATTTGCTTCTATTTTGTTAGGAATCAGTTCCACAATGGATTTGCTAAAGAAATGTCATTGCAGTGACTGAAGGATGTAAGCCAGATATAGGTTTGTTGAGTATGTTTGTAGAAGAGATGTTTATATCTCACATTTTAAACAGACATAGGGGATAAATGAATGTGCAATGTGTTCTTCATCAAACATACAGCCTAGGAACTTTCAGTACTTGAGAAACAGTGCTGTTTGCCACCTGTATTTCAGATGATCTCGTTATCATGTAGATCTCAGCAACAGAGGCACTATGCAGACTTGGGGTTTTTGTTACAAAGAATGCAAACCCCTATGTTTTCCATTATTAAAATGCAGAAATTATTGCTTTCAGTAAAGTTCCACTGGTATAAAACTGACCTGAGAATTCAGAAATGGTTTATGCATTTACATGCTATGAAGTAAGTTTCACTGAATAAGAAGATAATTAGAGAGCTAAGTTTGAATCTGATATCTGACGCTATTTTGTAACCAGGAGTATAATGAACATGAATGTCTCTTCTGCCAAGACTGTCTGTTTCTTACCATATGAACCACGAACTTCACTGGGGAACAAGCTTGAAAGAAAATGCAGAAGAGAGGAAAGGGTCTTTTTATTATTCAAAAAGCCATTTTGAACATATAAACATGTAATTCTTGAGAAGCTAGGGGCCTGAAGATTTGTTCTTACTGTCTTGAATCTGAGATAACTTTTGAGTTGTGAATTCTGGAAGAAGAGAGGTATGAAATATCTCTCATATGACATAGATATGGAAGAATCAAAAGCAATTCTTGTTAATGCTACAGCTTACATTCATACCAAAACTGTAAACTGCAAAAGCCTATTCCAAGCTCCTTAGTATCTACTTCAAGTCATCAGGAATTTTCAGTTTATACTACTGTCCGGGTCTACCTAAATGAAATAATATCCATTATTAGAAACCGTTTTTTCTTGTCTTCATCTATAATACTAATAGACTGTAAAAGTGAAAGTTGATAGCAAATGTTTTACTAAGAATTTGCAAAAGATTAGACACATGCCCAATATGAAATAATATGTCTCAGCTGTGAAGCAATAACTTTAAAAAAGAGTGATTGAAGAAGTGCAGGAGATTTGATCACTTGCAGTCTAGTGTAAAGTGACTGGTGAATACCAGTATTGATGTTTGCACCATGCAGTTTAAATATTTTGCCAGCTTTTGTTGGTTTTTTTTCTTTTTTTTTTCCTTTAAAGCTGGACTATGCTTTCTGATACCTACAAAAAGTAGGTAGGAGCTGCTCTTGCTCTAGTTAGAATTCAGACCATCCTATATGAGGGCCCTTTTGCTCATGATCCAAGATATACCATAATTATGGAATGTCTGGAAAAAGATCTTCTGGCAAATTAATTTTTCTTCACCAATACTGGAACTTAACACGTGGCAGAAATTATGCTGGGAGGAGAAATGAAATGAGAGGAAGGGAGGAAACAAAAAACCCTACTTCACCCAAGTGAGGTACATTAAAACCACTAAAAAACACAGCTCCATGAAGGAGAATTGAGGTCGAGAATGGACAGTTAATTAAGTGGAATCCAACCTAAGAATTTTGATGGCGTATTAAAATATTACATGCTAGAAAAGAATTTACAACAAATAGTCATGTGCTTTCTTAGTCCACCCTAATAATGCCAGAAACACTGTGCCAGACAGTCAGCTACTCCGTTGTCTAGACAAATGGCATATTCTTGCTAATTGTGAGTGCAGAAAGCCAAATTAAAAATTAGGGTTTATGGGAGTAGGAAACGATAGAAAATGGACTATGCTCTCACAAGCTTTTTTCCTTCTCATTTCATGTGCAGGCTTTCAATTCCATCTCAAGTAATTATACTGATTTTATCAACTATGAATATGTATTTTCAAAAATACATGGGGATGAACATATGGATCATATTTTCAATGCATGTCTCAAGTTTAAGACTTATTAAAAGTAATCAGTTTTGTAATATTTAAGCTATTACCAGTGTTAAAGCTCAACTTCTTAGACACAGTATTTTCCAGCAACATTTGCAAAGAATTGTGTGGGGTTTGTGTTTACCAATGAGAATGAGGAGGGGGTAATACTCCTTACATATTTGTTGTTTGTTTTGGCATTTACACAATCATCTACAAGACTTTCTCCTGGATACTTCCTTGTACTGGCTTTCATGTTATGTATCTGTTTTGCCTCATTTGTCTCAAAGTGAAAAGGGAGATACTTTGGATTTGTGCGGGATGGTGTAATTCAGAGTGCATTGCCACTTGTATTAATTTCTTTACTAAATTATAGAAAAAGCCTTATTCTCCATTGCATTTTTTTCTCCTGAAGCCTTGAGAAAGCACACAAAAAATTATCATCAGTGATGTCCTGGGGTATGACAGAATGATTCTGATACTCCTGGGACTGTGAAAAGAATTGCATTCATGGCTATAGCTTGGTTGTGGATGTCACACTTTCTGAATGATGCTATGCTGTCCTGGGCACACTAAACCACTAGATGTATGTCATCCACTTACACCTTTCTAAACTTGCTGACAATTACAGCAACTTGCTACTGAGCTGCTGTATCATGTATATAGATGACTTTTGCTTGTATACTTCAGAAATACAATACCCACCTGCTTCTGGATTGGGAGAGCAGCCATAAAGCAGTTGTACTCTTGCTCCAGAGCCCATACTGAACCTTTGCACATGAATATGAAGATGGCCTTTGAAGTCCTAAAATTAGGACACACTACCAGTTGCTGGTGACAAAACCAGCTAAGTCCGCCAAGACAACACCAACACACTTCAGCACGGAATATGAAAGAATGACTTGTGTTTGTGTTCAGTTCTCATAGCAGTGTCTCTCAAATAAGAACAGTCAAATTGCTGGTATCACAGTGTAGATAATTTTATCTCCTTCTGTGTGGTTTTTAGTGAAATTTCCAATGTTCTGTTGCCCTTTCTGAACACCAGAAGTTACAAACAGTTGCAACACATTGCTCCAGTATGGATGGTAGAAGAGAACAGGTGAGACCCCATCGCGCATCGGTTATGATATTTTCATAGTGCAGACAAGCACATGGTGGGACAAATGCTATAAAGTCCTTGTTAGAAGAGCCAAAAAGAGTTTTTGTGTGAGGTGGTGGGCTGGTGGATGCCATATCTAGTATACAATGACAGGGACACCTGGAATAGTCTGAAACAATTGTCAGGCTTGAGATATGGATGCTGCTCACCTACCACATACCCTGGTGTGGACAGCCTGGGGAGCTACCCAACAGACCAGTGCAGACATTGTCCCGCTGCCTTCCTTGTATTGTGAGTATCTATGGAGAGACAGCAGAATTTGGCATGGTCTTAAGCTCAGACTGGAATGTGTCACAATAATCGACTATCTATTCATCTATGCATATCTTTTGTCAAGATAGGGATAGGTCAAGTCAGTTTCTGCTGGCACCTGGGGGAAGGATGAGGGAAAGTTCCCTAGCCAGCTGCAGTGGGACAAAATATGTCACATATAGACATGTCTACAGCACTGGATTAGTGGTTGGCCAGCATTATCTTGGGCTGATATGTAAATGGTTGCTAGGCAGATTTAGGTTGCCAGGTAATCCTGTATTTATTGCTCTCTGGCAACGTCAGAGCTGACACCCTGGGGAGGGATTGCCTCATAGCACTACATATGGGTGCCCTGTGGCTATAGTGTGCAAGTGGACCACACTGGTCATGACTACAGGCCTTGTTCTTTATTTATGAGAGCATCATGGGAGGTTCTTCTGTAGAGAGGTAGCATTCCCTTGGGTCACTCTGACTGCTGGGGTCTTGTGGATTATTGCTCTGTGGAAGCCTGCACTCACTGCATTATCACCCAGATCACTTTTATGATATCCTTCACGTCCAAGACAATGTGAGCTGTCTGAGAATTTGCCCTGAAGAGAGCTCCTGCAGGATAATACAGAGACAGTTATAAAACGTTTGATCCTTCTGCTACAACCGTTGAAGTGCTGCACTGAAGTATGCCTCTTTGGAGTTCTCCTGTCTGCTCTGTCTCCTGTCATCTCTGCAAAAGGAAGCAGCACCAGCCCTCTGATTCCTGCACCCCCTGCACCAGGATGCTGTTCTGTGCTGCTGCCGATGAAAGCTTGGCAGGGACTTCAGTGAAACCAGACATCTACGCAGGGTCTCCCATTGTGCTTGGTCCTGTTATCAGAGACATAAAAGGAAGAAGGCACTTCTTACATTCCCCTACGTGACTCAGAGCAACAGCTCCATGTGTGGATTTTTTGTTCTTCTGGGGAGAAGGGAATGAAGGTTGGTCTAGTAAAATAAATTGCAGGACTTTCTGTTTTGATTAAAGCCATTGTGTAACTATTGCTTGTATTTTCTGTAGTCACATTCCTACAGCTACAGTCACAATAGAAGACAGTTTACTTTTAAGATGAGAGGGAGACCTGACAAAAGGTTACAGTAAAGCAAGAAAAGCTAACAACATTGATAAATATGTCCTTATTGTAAAATTATCAGCCCTAATCCTTTGATATAAACCTGTTTTATGTTTATAGCTGCAGGCTAAAACATGTTACAATGATAATATGCTTTCCCAAATGCAACGACAAGGTGAAAGAAAACCAATCCAAATATACATATCAAAAGCAACTATGTTTTCTTATATGAAAAAAGTATTTTTTGGTCTCTGGAGAAATGCCACATTCACGCCTAAAGCATAAAATACAGTGAAGGAATAGATGGCAGTATTTAAAACATGCAGATGAGTGCCAGAAACTTCTAAGGGCATTAGCATAGCTGGCTGCAAAGAAGGTACTATTTATCTTAGGAGTCACTGGGTAATGTGTAACATATACAAAAGACAGAGGTACAAGGTCAGCTCTCTTATGCTTTGGAGTCCTGGTAGTTTGGAATTGGAAATATTTTTTATGAGGCCCTCTGCCCTTCCAGGAAAAAATACTGTAGCAAACAAATTCTTTCAATGTTTCTTTTTCTCCCATTTTCTGTTTTGGAAATCAAGATATTTCCTATTTTCTTCATCTTGAGAGTGTCTGAAAACTAGGAATAGATGAAAGAAATATTAACCAGCTTCTTCCAGAAAAAATCCTATATCTATAGATTCATATATTTTAGTGTTTCAAAGGAACATTATGATTATCTAGTCAGAACTGCCTGACAGGCTGTAAAACCCCACCAAGTAATCTCTTCATCAAGCACATAACATCTGCTTGGGAAACTGCATACCTCTTAGAAAGAGATACCTAGTCATGATTTAAGGGCTGCAAGAGATGAAGTTCTGCAGTCCTTACTCAGGATTTGACTCAGTGAAAACATTGGCATATTATGCTCTCTGTGTATTAAGTCTGCAGAAACAGGAAGAAATGCCTGGCTTTAAATAGTCTTGTTTGAAATCTGTATGAATAAACTCTACAGAATTTAAAACAAACAAAAAGAAAATGCATTGTAAGAACACTTGTATGCCACCTTCTCTTTTGTAAGAACACAAACCCAAACTCTTCTATCCTTTTTCTTGGGGTTTTCAGAGAACGTTGACAAAAAAAGACGAATCCTGCATGTGGATCTCTTTGGGTTTAAACTGATTTACTTTTCTAATTCAGTGACCTATAGCAACGGTTTCCAGCCTCTGAATGATGCATTTTTCCTAATATATGGTTTAGTCTTGTTTTCCATGTGGTAGTACTTTACTTCCATTATCTTTTTAAAGACACTAATGTCAAGAGAATTACAGCAGAGGCACCAACCTTAAGTAGCGAGGTAAGTTCTCTCAGATGTGCCATAGGAACTTAGACTTCTGTATGCTAACGAGGTTCCAGGTGTTCAGACTTGACACCAGGGCAAAACAGTGACTGAACTGCTTGCTCACTGACAAGTGCCACAAAAGCATATGAGCTCTGTGGCAGAAATAAGGAATAACTGGCATTCTGAACAATATATTTTGGCCTTCAGTGGAAGCTGTATAAGTATACTTGGTTGTTAAATGTGATCAAGAGGCCTGATAAACATATCTAGCCAAAAGACAGCATTTTCTGAGCACATGTGGATATAATATGTTCATAGATCATGTCAGGATATGAACCTATGCTTGTATGCAACTTTAAAGTACGCACTGCCAGAAATTATTTGCCCTCTTTCAGACAGATTAATAAATAGTAGAAAGATATTTCAGAATGCAATAACATTGCCAAAACATGATCGTATTGGTAATCTTGTTTTCTGTGGTAGTGAATATTATGCATATATAAACATTCAAACTATGCTAGCTCTTCTCTTTGGAATAACAGAAGTTTCCAATATTCATTTGCACCATCTGATACAAGAATAGATTTTGCTTACGTCCAGTGGTATCCTGCTATCGCTTGAATTGACTGTCACAGCTGAAGGTCATGGAGTGACTCGGTGCCAATACAAACAGACAAAATAGTGGGAAACCACTTTTTAAAAATCTTACCTTCCTAAAAGCTAGCACAAACTCCTGAAAAATGTAAACTTTGCAAAGAGAATCATCACTCATGGCTTCTCAGCTCATCTTTCAAAGTTAAATCAACAGAAAAAGTAGTCATAATATTTGCACACCTAAATGAAACAAGTTAGGATTTTACTCTGGGGCTTAAACTAGCTCAGATCATTTCCCTGGTCAGATAGAGACTTATTGTGAGACCCTGGATAAATTGTTTGGGACAAGGTTTATGAGGGTATGTAAATGCCTAGATGTACATTTAGAAGTGCATTGGGGTATTTGCTACAGATTCTCATAACTAACAGGGACTGGAAATGAGTGCATATCTGCCTTTAAAATGATCTTTGAGACGTTTTCCCAAGGGTAAGGCTGTAGATGACTAGGGGTTCGCAAGCCTGTGTAATTTAGGCTATTATAAATAATGAAACCCAGAATTATTTTCATTTTACATTTTTTTGATAAGGTAGTATGATGCCCATGGAGTCTTTGAGGACTGGCAGTTCTGAGAGTCTACTCAAGGAGAGTAGACTCTGTTTTTCCATGTAAGATGAGAATAATTGTACCTTCAGTAGGAACTATCAAATAAACACAGTACACACAGAGACAGTCATATTGTGTCATAATGTAGCCATATATCAAGGCTGAGTTAAGACAAGGAAAAGAAAATATCCACTTGCTGCATAAAGAATATATATTTCTTCTGTAGCTTGCTCTTCCTATATTCACAGTTCATCAAAGGAGGGAAAAAGAATGCATCCCAATTCTCATACAAAAATATAAATTAGGAAGGGGTGAGTCCTTACACCAAAAATTCATGGCATGTATGTAGCAGAAATTGGACAGCTGGGTTTTGCTCAGTACCTTCTGGAAGTTGCTGAGCACCTCAGAATCAGGGCAGAATTTATGTATTTATTTCAGGCTTGATTCTCCAATACTAAATTAAATGAGTCATCTCAACTTATGCAGAATTCCCTTGAAATCAAGAGGACTAATTATACAAAATCACTCAAGATAGAACAAGTTGCAGTGTGGCCCTAAGGGAGCACAGCTACATGCACTTTAGACAAACCTCTTTCCACAATGCACATTGCATATGTATGAATAAGCTGATTGCTGATGGGAAGGCACTATTGGTGTTTATTAAACGTGATGGCTCATAAGCAACATCTGGCTCATGGAATCCCTTGATTTGAGGAGCCTAGAAGAGATATCAGGGAAAAAACCCCACACCTATATTTCCTATAATAATTCATAAGCATTTGCTATAAGCAACCATCAGAGGGGGTATAATACAAAAGGTGGTTACTCTGACAGTTATTATAGTTCAATGCTTGACTGTCAAAGATTCCGTCATATGTACGAGAAACTATAGTCAGAAAAGGGCATTCTCAGATTTCTAGCTCATAAGCTTCAATACTTATACTTGTCATTTTTTACCTGTCACAGTGGACCTGCGAGATATGATTAATGAGGATATTTATGTTGACAAAGTAGACAGTGCAGATATTATGAGATTGCTGTATGCCATTTAACAGTTTAGTTTTGATATACTCTTTAGATTTATAGAAATATATTTATTCTTTGTGCTAAGAGGCAAAAAACATTTCTGCTTCAAGTTATTAAACTATGGTTAGTCCACTTTAATTATTACATATAAAAGTGTTTCATTCTTTTCTTCAGTCAGACTGGCAGAGATCACTTAGAGCATTCAAGTAGAACAGTCTCAATAAAAACTACTCTAAAGTTACTGTGAGTTTGATCATGGGATCTGGTAAACTCAGTAACAAATAAAACATAATTCTAAACATTCACGTTTACATAAAAAACTACAAGATCTGAAAAATAAGTTAATAAAGTGAAATAGTTCTCTACTGTTCAGGTATAAAATCCCAGCAACTTACTTTAGATATCACTATAGCAGACATGATAAAATTGTGAATAGTGCTATCCACTGTCATAAGTGGTACTTCAACATTTCCAACAGAAAACTTATATTTTAATTTTCTGTTCATATATAGCCAGAAGTAAGAGGCAAAGCCAGCCTAATAGTAATCCAAGGTTCTGTAGGAGAAACATCAACCAGGGTCGCTGTGTCTGAATATGAGTCATTTCAGGAAGCTAAAAAAAGAATAAGACACCAGAATGAGAGCCAGATATATTAATCTCTGGGAAAAAAAGTCTTATGGGAAAACAAGGCAAACTTCATTAAAAAAAAAACTTCCAAAATGCTGAGTTTCTGAATACAGCCATTAATCTGTAGCATGTTCTGTACGTTGTAACAACACCAAGCTTGACAGTGAAATATTTAAATTAATCACATTCTACCCATTTTAGATCTTTTATTAGCACCAACAAGAATTATAAATGGCATTCCAAATTTTTTTAAACTTCTGAATAGTTCTTAGTAATTTTATACAGCTGTCTGTGAGGAAATGCTTATTTAGTAAAATTAGTGATTCCCTTTTGTGGGAATAACTAGTCTGAGGTTTTTCTGTTTCAGTACTATATATAGGGTCAATCCTGCTCTTACTAAAATAACTGGCAACACTCTTATTTAACCGGGCTTTAGTAAACATACAAGTAGAAAACAGAATTCTTAAAATATGCTTGAAAAAAATTACATTTAATATTTTTCTCTGTCAGTTTTAAATCAAATAAAGCAGCAGCAGCTGTTTATAATCATATTAAAAACCACTTACATTGACTTTGACTCTACATGGTCTCTTTTATCAAAGTTTTTTTTTTAATGTATGTATCAAGAGAGCCTGTGAAAATCATGCCCCAGGCTCTCAGTATTTATGCTTTATGTCTTATAGACACCAGGGAAGACACTAATGACTGCTGATACTTTCACATCAACTTTGGAAATAACTACAAAGCAATGGCCCGGTACTGACCTTTGGTT
The DNA here is from genome assembly GCA_033124195.1 of Coracias cyanogaster. Classification (NCBI taxonomy): domain Eukaryota; kingdom Metazoa; phylum Chordata; class Aves; order Coraciiformes; family Coraciidae; genus Coracias; species Coracias cyanogaster. The sequence continues at coordinate 44,891 of JAVSBS010005570.1, read as the reverse complement.
TTGGTCGGTTGGGGTTTTTTTTGTCTATTTTTTATGAACTTCACAACAAGAGCAATTGATCCTGACACTGTCCCATCATTCTTTCCTGCTCCATTCACAGCCTGTGCTTGAATGAAGCTACTTATTTCCTCTGCTCTTCAGAGCCTCCTCACAGGAGCTGTAACAGCATCAGCCACTGGGAGACAGTGGAGTGGTGCTGACCAAGGAGGCTAACTGGGTGTATTTATATCTATTCACTATGCTTGCCCCTCCCTCTGCCAGAGGGAGTTCTCTGGGTCTGCTTCTTCTGCACTCTTCTTTCTCTGGAAGTTGGCATGGGCCGAAAAGGAAACTACAATGAAAAATCTGACTCCACTTTAAAGTTTTACATTAAAATAACAGGCAAACCCAAATGTCCAGGATCTTTGTAACAAGTAGGCAGTGATTTAAATTATTGTAGAAATTTGCATCTTAGAAACTCATGTAGTTATATTTAATTTGTATTTAAGGATAATCAGAAACTTTTAATCTAAACAAATGTAAACACCTCAAAATTCTGATGTAAAATTCTGATGTAAATCAAAATCTGAACTGACAGCTTGTAAGTGTTCAGAGCATGTGTGTACATAAGTAAAACCTGTTAATTAAGACCTAGGCCTGTATCCAGGGTTCCAGTCTAGACCTGTCTTTCTTACTTGTCCTTATAATCAGTCTATTTTATCCTCTTCCCTAGCACCTGCATGAGCAAGTTCACTAAATAGGAACCTTCTTCCTCTCCCACTGTAGAAGCCAGTGTTTTCTCTTATCATTGTCAGTGTCAATTTCTGAGTTACACACCTGCACAGTAGGTTTCTAAGAAAGTTGTTTTAAACAGTTCTCAGCAACTAGTAACATTCTCACATCCAATGCAGATGTTTGCTCCCTCCACCTAACCTGTGTGCATGTTATCAAGTGCACAGACCCTTTCTATAGCCTTACCTAGTATAACATCCCTGCTGATATCTGAAGATAAAAGCTGATTGCTGACGGTGTCAGCTATGGTTCCCCAACTCTCTCAGAACAGAAATGTGTATGGTACAGCCAAGAAAACCTGAAGCAGGAAGCATAAACCTATTCAACTGGCAGATGCAAAACACTTCAAAAATTAATGGAAGATAGCACCACATCCAAGCTGTTGGATGCCACTGTATTTGCTAATGTTTGGAGGCTGCTGGGGGCAAAAGAGTTGCTGATAATCAAGGGACTACTCTATTCCCACTTCAGCTCATGTTATCACACACACAGAAAAGATAGAAACACTTAGGAAGCAGCATGGTAGAAGAAGGCATGAGGGGCTATCAGCGGTGTGCTGGCTAAACAAGAGTTCTACAAATGGTCATACATGGCATGACTGCTGCGCTGCAACAGCCCAATAAGTCACTTTAAAAATACTCCTTTATCTGCAACATCAAAAGGATTTTTAAGATTATTTAGAGAAAACATCTGTTAGTTGGCTCAGGGAGTAGCTGGTAGCTCCTATATCTTGATATCGTTTTTGTCTTCCTTGCTTCTATCTCTCTTCTTTGGAATTAGACAGTAAGCCTTTCTGGTCAGAAACCATATAAAACAACATAAACTGCACAATTACTCAGAAATTACATCCCAGTCCTTGGGGTTTAATACAATGCATATAATTTCATAAATATTTGTGCATAATTATTACTTCATAGATACTCATTTAAGAAACTGATACAGGATTGTCAAGTTTGTTTCCCAACAGGAAAAGGGGACATGTTTTGTCAAAGAAACAGTTCATTAGGAGTGAATTGGCCTGTTTCTTTCCATATATTGATGTCTCGAGTTTCAATTCAGATTAAAGGTATTTTACAGAACAGGTCCATTATTAATTAAAACATCTCTGGAAATAGTGCAAAGTTCAAATACAAAAAAATCTCACTGTACTGCTGAAAAAAAGCTGTTTTTCAGCAGATTTAATTTTGGTTGATCTTCTTAATCCTTAACAACAACAAAACCCACAATATTACAGGTGTTTACTTACATATCTTGAAGCAACACACAACATACATTGCAATATTACACCTGTGCATACACATTTGCAAGATAAAATACTCCTCCTTTCCACCTTCCCCAGTTACTGGGAAGAGGAAATTTTGCAGAATTTCTTGATGAAAAATGATTACGGGATATAAATAATTTTATCTTTCGTTCTTTTCCTCAGATTTCCAAAACAATTAGCCTACCATGCTTGTTATTGGAGCTGGAATGCCATTTGCAGAAATAAAAACCCTTTAATTAACCACAGGAGTAGTTTTGTGCAACCTTGACTGTGGCAAAGTCTCACAGTGCTGCCCTGTCAATGAAACTCATACCCCCCTCACTGTTCCTCAGTGCAGAAACCAGTGAAGCTGTTCAGTTTTATTTAACTGCTGCTTTGTTATGTAAGTGTTGCTCTGACAAGCACATTAATATGTGAAAGCTCATAAAACAAATTATAGTTAAGCTTTGTACGTGATTATTTGTACACCATTGGTGGCAACACAGATGACTGCTGTTTGTAGAGGAGAATGCAGCAGAGAATATAAGTCATTTCTGCGCAGAAGGTTGAAAAATTCATAAAGTATGGCTGATTTTCTTTTGAGGTGTACTATACAAACATATGGAACTTCTGAGATCTACAGATTCTTGCAGTGCTACAGGAATATTTTTTTAAAATAAAATAATTTAAGTTATATTCAACACTTCTGACAAACACAGATGAACAACCCAATGGCAGTTCTTTTGACAAAATGCGAAGAAAGGCTGATTCTTATTAATAAATGGGACATGAAAGAAATAAGATCCTCCTCTTTCTCTCTCCCTTCTTTCTCTTCACATCAAGAACAAGATTATGGTGACAAGCTGAGAACACGGGAAAACATGTCCCTATCTCTGCCTGGAACTGCATAATCTCTTGGGATTTACAGCTGGCATATTGCTTTGAAGACTCAGGGAAAAACATGCTATTATTCTAGGAGCTAGTGGATCTCTGATGGCTATTGATCCTACACTGAAGGAATAATATGCCTAAAACATTCTTAGCCATATTAGTAAAACCATGACTACTGAGCAGGTAGGCAGCCTCGCTTCCAAATGTCACTGTGGAACAAGCTGCATTTTGGTACACAGTGTTATTGTCTGTTATTTACCACCTCAGTCAAGACTGTTGACACATCCCCAATTCCTTGGCAGTTCCCTTATCAGCCCTTAGGAGCACATTATGTTCACTTTACTTTTGTTATAGTAGCAAAAATAGGCTAAAATACACCCAAGGTCTAAGGTCAATTATTACAAGTAGATTTTTTAATAGGTTATAATACTGGCATGGCATATCAGTTTTAAAGTATTATGCTTGAACCTGATAAATGAGATCTCAGGCATGAGGTGGGGGTGATAGTGTACACAACAGAGAGACAGCCAGGCTTGGGAAAATACCGTAATAATTTATGAAGAGACAGAACTCTTGCTTTTCCCTCTTGATCTAATCATTCCAAATATTCTTTGTTCAGAAGCTTGCAAGTAGCTTTACATTAACGCACATCAGCTAAAGAACCATGTGATAAAGTTGGTAAGGTAATTATGTTCTGCATTGTCACAAGTGTAGCAGTTAGCCATCTCTTCAATAAATGATGTGGTCTGAGGCATTTGCATGAGCTATGATTCCACCACATTCCTTAGACCTTCCTCCTACTGCATATCTTCACACTTTATTTTTCTATAGTCAGATCATTGCTATTGAACTGGGAGTATGAAAAATGTTGGGAAAATGTGAAAAAGTGAGGAAATATGATGGGTTTTAAATTGCTTAGGAGCTCATCCAAACCTCTCTGAGATAGAAAGGCTGGCCAGAAAGAGCACAGGATAAGCGTCTTGCATTTTAGTTCAAAACCAGGAAATTCACAGTGAAGCTATAGATGAAAAATATATAAATAAAAGGGCAGTGAAAAGAAAAAAAGTAACTGAGTTCTAGATTTTAAAAAACCATGCAAGCTCAAATGTTTATGTTGTACTAACTCTATCGGGCATAAAAAAAAAATTATTTACTTTTAAAATTCCTTTAAGTCTTTCTCATATATTACCCTCCTAATGGTCTTTATTTCACTTTTTTATTACTAATTACACTGAGCATGGCATTAACACAAATCAAAACTAGACTACTGTTCTAATCACTGTACACAAACAGGACAGCAACATGTTCTTCCCAAGAAGTCTACGAAACCCTTTTCTCTCCATGTTCATCTGTCTGACACTCATCTGTGATGTGGCTATGTTAAAAGGAAAATATAATAATAGACTGAAGTTCTCACCATTTCTGCTAAAGATAAATACAAGAACATTCCAGCTGTAACAGTAAAAATCCAGTTTTGAATGCCTGGGTCGGTTGATACAGAAAGTCCAATATAAAGTCCTAAGAATGCTGTTAGTGCACTTATAAAGTTCATCAAAATTGCTATCTTCGTGGGGAGCCCTGTACTTAGCAGCACAGCAAAATCTCCTGCAAAGTGAAAAAGACAGAAAATTTATTATTTAGCTGATAAATATATTTATAAGACTCTTGGCAATAAAACATGAAGGAAAATAATTAAGATATGCACAAAGATAGTGAAGGATAGAGGACTACCCTTAGATTTCTGCAAAATTAGTTATAAACTCTTCCTGTGTGAAAAAAAAACAAACCAACAAAACTCCCCCCAAAAAACCCCAAAAGCTCATATTGACTTTTATTTGTTTAACTCTTCCTAAAGATAGCATACAGTATACAGGAGTGGCTTTCCGTTACTTCTCGATGTTCTGTGACATTTCCAACTTGGATACATGCAAAAGTGAAGTCACGTGCTTTCCCAGAGTTTCTAAATCTTTCTCTACTGGGAACTTGCCAGTTCAGATAATATGAGTATATTTGCAGCATGGTCTTTAAGTGTTTTACAGGTGCTGTAAGTCAGAAAAACCTATGCTAGTCTCATTCCCATTTGAATTTAATTCAACTGATTTCAGATGTAATTAACTTTGATAAATTGTACAGCAGAAACCCATGACAGATTTTTCTTCTAAAACAAATGATTTCAAAACAAGCCCACAGTAAAAGTTTTAAAAAATTATTTTCTGTGAGTATAGAAATACTACTTTGACACTGGGACACTATTGCCCCAGAATTAAGGTCTGTCTTTGGAGTTAACTGTTCAGTACTTTGGTAGTTTCTGTGCTATGCAAACAAGAGTTACTAGTTTTCCAATATTCTACATAGATAGCATATGAAATCTTCAGTCATTTAAGATCAGAACTGAGAATCCGCTTGCCAGCTTATGTATGTTTATCAACACAATGTCAGGAACAACTTTGGCCATACTGAAAGACATACCACAAGGAGGTAATTGAGGCATGTTCAAAAGAACAATTGTCCTTTCCTGTCTGCTAGTAAAATGGGTCATATATAATCTTTTATTATCTTGTTATTCTCGATTAGTAGCAGGAATGACGTTAATATGAGGAATACATTGTTAAATGGTTCTGCTGCATATTAAAACTCTTGGATAGCACGTTGTGTCAGGCATGTCCTTTATGCACACATGGCTCTTGCTCACAGCTTACTATTTTTTGTGTCTGTACACGAGAATGTAATATATTTACATTTAGGATAGAAATGGAATAACATCTAATAACGAGGGCAGAAACCTCCTCTCCTTTTTGTGAAGGGGAAAGCAAAGAAAAGAGCCTTTTTATGTATCTATCTCATTCATTAATGTTATAGTTCATGATGCTATAGGCAAGACGAATTCCCACTAACGTCATACAGGAAAGATGTATTTGGGAAATCTGGAGCTACAAAGCCAGTCAGGAGAAATACACATATATATCTCTTACCCATTTCATGAGGAATTTCATGGCATAAAATAGCAATAGTCGTTGTTACACCTGTTTCTGTTGAGGATGAGAATGCTGCTCCTATTACCAAGCCATCGGCAAAATTGTGGAGACTGTCACCCACCAGAACCATTATTGCTAGCAAACTAATTTTATTACCTAGGAAAAAAACCAAACAAACAACAAACAAGCCCAGAAGTCTTAACACAGATATTGTAATTTTTGCTATGTTAGATATTACTCAGGATTTTTCACATACAACATCATGAAAAGTCAGTCATAATAGAGGACAACAGTATTTATCTGTTTTACATTTGTTATTATACTTCTTTCAATATGCTTGAAATGAAAAGCTAGGTTATAAAATAATCCAGAGATGCAAATACTAGGAAGTAGCTTTGTTATTTTTACTGGGTCAACTACTAGTCAAAAACTTAAGAGTTCAGTTTGACTCCAGTCTCATGATATGTCCCAATAGTTTCCATTAATCATTCCTTGTTTGCTGAAATTTACACAAGTTTTCTTGCATTCTAGATTTTTTTTCCTTAAAAGGTGGGAGTTTTTCCATGACCACTCACAGAATTGCACAGCTATAACAATGATAAATATTTAGCCTCATACAGCAGATCATTTTAATATTGTAAAGCATGTTACTACTGAGTAGTACTTTCAGGGTCTGTTTTTTATGAGATTGTATTACAGTGAAAGATAGAGAAAGGCAACAAGCCTCAGATATCACTATTAGTACAGCATTACAGCACGTTCATTTCCAACTTTTATTTCAACCAATTAATGGCTCACATTACTCCTGTCTGCAGCTTCAGTTATGGATGAAGATGGCTGTTTTTCTTTCCCATATTGTTCTCTGACCTTGCTTTAGTGTGGAATTGTGCATTGAATGTTCATGGTCAGACATCCAGAATGAAAGGAAAGGTGTTACTAGTAGTAAAAGTACTGAAATCTAGCTAGGGAATTAGGGATAGTCTTTCTTTCCAGTCTGTAATCCAGATGGATAGATAGCCATGTAGCATGCTAAATGGATTCATGGGGAGCAATTTCATCTCTTCAAGCAGCAACACATAGGCTCAGTGTCTAGGTTTAGCAACTATAATTCTCTATCCTATCCTATACTTTGTTCCATCAACAAACTTACATGCATGACCTTGTAAGGCCTCTCAGGAAACTCATCCAGCTTCTCTCTAAACAGTATGGACAGAAAACTTTTCAAAGGCTTGCTTTTATGCCTGAAGAAGCAGGGTCATGGTTTGGGCACTAAACATCATGTATTTTCCTGACTTTTGTTGGCCCCACACAGACATAATATGACAGTCTAAGGAGCTAATGTGGAGCTGCACAGAACTGTCTGAATATAGTTATGCCTAAGTTTCACTTCAGTACTGTTTTCCCAGAGATGACCATTTTATAGTGACGAGGGAGACGTTTTTCTTACAGAAACTGGCTGAACTGAAGGCTTCAGACTATTATAAAAAAACACACAACACAAAAAAGTCTAACAACTGTATTCAGAAAATCCTCGCTAGTTGCCCGGTAGCTCTGTGGGTTCAGAAAAATTGGCAGGCTTGTTAGATTTTCTTGCCAACTCACAGAGGCAGACATGGATGCCACCAGTTTGCACAGTTCTCTCTAAACACTATGGGCAGTTTATAATCAATAGGGCAGAGCATGAATTACATAGAAATAATAGATTGCTGCATTGCATTAAGTTTGTGATTTGTAATAAGCTCTGGTGAGGGCAAAATCATGGCCTGCCCTGAGATATTACTAGTCTGTTTTATTCAAGTATCTGATTGTTGAAGAAGAGGTACCATGGTTACCGGAACTTACTGCAGCATGTTATCTATGATATAACATAAGGATCAGGTTGACATTGTAAAGTAATTGCAAATGTAAGTTTTGTGAACTGACTTGACTGAAAGTTAATAAGATGCATACATAAATAAATAAGAATGTTTATCTTAATTTACTTTCAGCCTATTTTAAAGCAACTTTGTTAGTAGCAATTATTTCACTGCTTTATATTCCTGCAACACTAACTATAAACTCATTACCTTAATTATTTCTACAAAGCATCTTCTTCTTAAACTATCCTACTTTTTTTTTTAAAATAATTTTCTCTGCTTAAATAGGGAATTGGAACGCATAGCAAATTATAATTTTCATAAAGCTAATGGGTGCAGGACTCTCACCATAGATTAAGCTTTTTAAGGTTTGAGTAAGAGTTTAAAGTAAACATTTATCCATAAATAGATTTTTCCCAATAGATTTATCCATAAATAGATTTTTCCAATATCCATAAATAGATTTTTTTCCCAATGTTTTCCATTCCATTTGGGGAAAAGACACACTTAAAAGTTTAGCTCAATATCAAGGTACCGTGTATGTTTATACATTTAGCTGTTCAAAAGTACTGTAACAATACAAACTTTTGAAAATATGTATTCTCCAAGAAACCCCTAAAAAAACCCCAACTCTCCCTCCCTACTATTGTTTCACTTACTGATTTCTAATATAGTGGTAAAACTGAGGTAGGAGGTAAAAATAGAACCAAACAAAAAAAAGGTTATTGAGAAACTATCCCAAATTTAGTTCTACATCAAATTTAGTTATTTGAAACAAATAACATCGAAATCACTAGAAATTTGTTTGTGCTTGGCAGGTAGTGATGATCGAACAGAATGGAAACACCTAGAGATCGACTCAATAGTCACAGTGAAGCTGGCACTGAATTGTGTACCGCTGGATAGGTGAGACTGAAGAAATGGAAATCAAGACTTCAACTGCCTCAGAAATGGAAATGAAGTGCACAAGAATAGAAAAGAATATTAAAAACCGAGAAGAAGACAATGACATCGTTAAATAAATCGAACTGATGACCTGAGATCTGAGATCACAAAATAAAGGATAGTAGACTATAGCAAATAAACTTATTTCAATTAAAATGTTATTCCTTCAGTTGAATGACTGCAACTCTACTAAACTCACCAAGGTCACACAAGAACAGTGAAAGGAACTACTTTGAAGCTCTCTGAAGAAAACAGATTGTCTTAAAACTGAGAGCCATCATGAGCCAATAATTCCATACATGTAATAAATCATTGCAGGTTTAAAGAGGCTATGTGAGAGAAGAAGGAAGCAGAATTAGTAAAGTAAGCCAACAAAACAATTCTTTCACTACCTTCAGAAATAAAAGCACAAGCAAAGTTTACAATTATAAAAGTCTGTTTTGTATTCAATTTTTAGTATTTCCCTTTAAGCAAAGGCTTTAGAAAAATGGTTTGCAACAGTGAGTAAACAAACACTGAATCATGGACAGTACACAATTACAAGGTTGCCAGCTGAAAAGGTCTTTAAGCAGAGATTATGTAGCCAAGCACCATCAGATGTGGTGATGTAGCAGATAGCAAATGCAGAGCTAAACCAGCTTCACACTTGCAATTCCATTTTAGGTCTGAAGGGTTTTCCTGTTACTTGTCTTTTTATTGATACTAACTTTTTTTGCTGATCGCCTTACTCTCTGGAGGAACTTCAGCAGACTCAGAATCTTCTGGGCTTCTCTAGTTAAAAGCAAAGATAATGGATCAGTGTTAAGAGGCTCTTCCAGCTGCTGCTATATAGAGAGGAAAATTTCAAATAAGTTCAAGCTTTTTTAGTTAAAGATAGTAGCTGTTATTTGCATAGGTATCACTAGAATAATTTATTGAGCACCAGCAGTGTGATTGGTACTGTAGAAACACATAAAAAAGAAATCTTCCTTGCCAAGAAAAGGTTACATTCTAATTCAGATAGGAAGAAAGACATTCATAAGCACTGTTGTAACCCAACAAAATAATGTTCCTGCTTGAATACACAAAAATCTGAGCCAAATGCAGAACTAAAAAGGATATTATAATTCAAATTGTAACTTTTGATTATATCATGACTTGCTGCTTATTGTTTTCTGCTGGATAAAGTGTCTGTATGATTTCCAAGGAAAAATAGGTAGACACCAGAGTCTCTTTGGAGTTCATGTTCTTCACAGTTACTCTGTGAAAACACAATTATAAAAAAGATGACCACAGGTAGGTTTCACATCCTTTCAAATTATAAGGTTATTTTCTTCAGTTTGGTACAGCCTCCAGTGCTTTGTCTCTTGGCCTTTAGTTAGGGCTTTGTCTCAGCATTGGGCATCACTGTCTGGGCATAGCAGCACAGGAGTACACTCCACTGCAATGAATGAAATTTACTGGTATTTCAACTGAAGAAAGAGACAGTGTCTTTGTCCTTTTCCTAGAGAGTTAATTTGATGAATCAGCCCTAATGTTTAATTAGCAGAAACTGCAACTGTGGGGAGAGAATGGAAAACATGAGGAATCTGTTTCTTCCCCTAGCTCCCTGGGGCTTTTCTCTCTGACTAGGAAAATTATTAGAAATTTGTGTGAGGGCAAGATAAGCTAAAAAATCTTCCTTGCTTGAAACTAGAAAAACTGAATCAATAATCACTATCTTTTCCTTTTTATGGCCAAAAAAGCAGAGTAAAGCTATTATGGCAGCCAGTGAAGGGTCAACAGCAGCACAAAGTTGTTAGGGACAGCAGCCATCACTCCAAAGACTACAGTTGAGATGTGCAGTGGTTGCAAACCAGAGTATGTTTCTTGGCCATACTAACTTGGTTGTGATGTGGGATACGTGCTGCAGAAGCATGAGGACAGAAGTGAAAAGATTTGGTTTTTAAATCTACATTTTAAAGGAAAAATAGAAGTCTTTAATTGCCGTGATTGCAGCCAGTCACATGAATTCCAGTAATTGTTCTACTTCTCTTATAATATTTATTCACATGCCACTTCTTTGAACTCTGAGTCAAAACTGCAAGACTAATCACTGACCCGAAGGATTTATAAGCTTTTCTTAGTCAGCCAGTGTTTGTCTTACTATTACTCACATGATTCTGAAAAATTGGCCACTCCTGTGCAAACTAGCTAAGCCAGGCTAGTTCATGTGATCTATACATATCTTCAGGGGGATCCTGCAGCTGAGAGACATGACAAGACCGTTCATTGTCATGAACAGGAAGCTATGACATGGGTCACGCATTACTAGCCATTCTTCACTCATCTGTTTGCTCTGTATTCAACTGAGAGTTTCCTAACTGTGTTTGAAAGATTTGCAATGGCTGATGAGGCTCTTACCCATCACAACTGCTTGATCTTATAGAAGATCTCTGGAGATTCTGATTTAAATAACCAGGAACCCATGTCTCTAGATGCTACATATAAACTGAAGAGATTTGTTGGAAAAAGAGAAAATGGGTTAAAAGGTATGAGTCAATTTAGTTTGCAAAGATGTATCTGTCTGGATACATTCCATGGGCCAGTAGAAAACTATGTAACTTCTTACAGGTAAGCACCATTCCCAGTTATCCGGCTTGTTTATGTTACTCTTCTAATCTGTGGATAAATGACCAAGAACAATCCAAGATTTCATCTGTTCACTATCTAGGCACTTAATTCTCACTGCAGAAGATAATGAAGTTTTTCCTTGGGAGAACATGCCCTTATACATTTTTAAAAAGAGGGGGAAAATCTTCAAGAATTTTATCAACAAAAGGTAGTACAGGAAGCATATTGTTACATCAATCTGGTATAAACTTAAGAAAAGTTATTGTAAAAATCTGTTTGAAATCTCTGTAGAAGCTCATTATAAACTTCAAAATCCAGAGATTCCTGACAATCATGTCATGTAATAAAGGACAAATCAATAAAGAATGAAAAATAATACTGATTTATTACATTAATTTGGTTCATTTTTATTTTTTTTTTTAGGAACAGAGAAAGAAGGTTATAAAATCAGGGAAGCATGTCATATTGGTAACCTACCAACTGTATGGTTGAAGTAGATTTGCCTCTGCCTGAAAGTTCATTTAATTCAGATTCCACTGGAAGATCATGGGAATGTCCCCAGTGCCCATTAACTAAAGAAAGGCCCTGCTGAATGAAGATGCTTTGCAATTAGTTCTGAAATCCAGTGAACACAGGTGCAGTCTTTCTCAGCCTTTTGTGAAAGTTTAACATTTGTAAGAATTTTTTTTTTCAAAACAAAACCGATTGAAAAAGGTTGTTGGCTGGCATTAACATTTCCTCATGCTTATTTGGTTAAAAAATCCCTGAAAAATGAGTCAGATAAATCAGTGACCACAAAAATATTTTGATAAAACGTATTTTGTTTTAAAATTGAAGATTAAAATCTGAAGCTGAGATGGATATGACAATTAACTTTGAGATTCATCTAGTTCTCAGTAAAACACTTTTAAAAATTTGTGGGATGATGATAAAGCCCTTCTCTCAAAATAAGTACAAAAAGAACTACCTTGACCAAACAAACAAAATATCATCATGATTAAAATATTCTCATTCTATTAATCTTACATAATATGGCTTACTGAAACATAGTGGAAATAAGGACTCATTGCTACATATCTAAATCAGGCCAGTCATTAAACAGTCTTTGTAAAACAGAATAAGCAGAGGCTTAGCCTTCTTAAGCAACATTAAGATACTCTCCCATGCTGAGAAACTTAAGGAGCCATCACACTTTGTGTTACATTATATCCTTGTGCATAATCATATTTTCAGGCATCAGCCACACTGAAAGAAAGTAATAGAATTACTAAAAGCATGGAGCAAGCAAAGAGTTATGATTAATACAAGATTGAGTTCTACTGACCGCAACATACATGCTAGATTTTCAGGTGTATTGGGATAGGGGTCAAAAACAATTCAGAAATTTTAAAATATAATTCTTGAAAATATCTTGGGCTTACATCTGTGTCTTTACCCTCTTGTAACAGAGCCTAGACTAAACAACTGTCACTGCTATTTCATATGGATATATACTCTTCACCTTCTCCAGTGTTAGTCATGAAAGTATGCTTATTGAACATATTCAATTAACTGTTTTCTTCCTGAATTATAAATATAAGGAACACACTCATGAAGCATACAAAATCCATAGCACAAAGCAAAATAGAAATTGAAGGTAGTTCTGGTAGGAGCACTTTGAAAGCAATTTTTAATGCTTCATTTAACTCATACAAGTGATAATGCACAATCATTTTAACATATTGTACACTGTAAAATCTCAAAAATAAAAGAGAATATTTAAGGGATAAATTGTACAAAACTTTACCTGGTCACGTGGTGTTACCAAAAGAAAGAAACACTTTTCTATGAGAAAAAATCCATGAATTCCTCCAATTATTCCCAAAAGTTTCCAAATATATTCTTTCCCCTCATAGAAATGTTCTACCTCTTGAGCTTCATGTTTATGTAAACCAAGAGTCTAAAAAAAAGACACATGGCAATGTTTTAATTTTTGCTAGTATAATCCATAATGTGTTAATTCAATTTTTTCTCAAAGTCTTCTTTTGCCATCTCTTTGAAATTTAGATAGTGTTTTGAAATAGCCAGCTGAATAGTAGATGGATGAAATGACTTATTAAGTGTCTCTGCTACACTCCATCATCTCTCAATGGTGAAAGTAACATTATTTTTAGAGACAATTTTATGAATTTGCCCATTATGTATATATATTTGTTATATTTTGATTGGAGTATATTGATCTTTAGAGTGTAA
>JAVSBS010005570.1:18618-28941 GCA_033124195.1 Coracias cyanogaster | reverse complement strand
AGCCTATGCTCAAGTCACTAGGTCACACATAGGTCAAACGTGAAGTCCTTTGCCTGTCTCAAGCCAGCAGAAGTGTTCCTGTGGTCATGGTAACCTTCCTTTGCTGAAAAGCACAAGGAAAGGGCTGCAGAAAGGGCTCGTATTAATTCCATACAGTATTTGAATAGTTCAGCTTTTCTCACCTACACAGATCTCTCACCTTTATGAGATTACTACAATGTCATTGATTGGGCTCATGGCCTTAGACTTGGAAGAATCTCACTCAGCTGTGAATTTGCCATGAGCCTTGTATATGACCTGGGTAAGTTCTTCTCTTTCTTTGTCCCTTGATTTCCCATCTGAAAAATGGGCATATCTGTGTAGCATAGAAAAGATAAAAGCCATAAAGACCACAAGGTGTTCAGGTAATGAGAAGAGAGATAACATAAGCAAGAAGGATTGATTGCCTCCTGGGGAGCTATAATGATTCTTCCTGTTCTGTATGTTTCTTTCTCCTATAACCATTCTTGGTCTTTCCATGCCCCTATCTAACATATTTTTTAATTCACACTCATAGTTAAATTAATCTGTACAAAATGGATAGTTCAGCTCATTCCCACAAGCTGCTTAACATGTGTAGCTTAAAGTACAGAGAATTTAGAGGTGGAAAGTTCTGTTCCATTAGGCTTGTTGGCCAGCAGGATGTGGGGGAAGGTTACTACCTCCTAAAACATCTAGTCATCAAGAGCTGCTCATGCAGATATGAGGATAAAGGTATTGAAGAAATTGGTTTTTAGCCTAAAAGTGTGGCTCTAGATGCAGGTGATTATGGTTAGATGCCCTTTCCTTTTTGCTCATTCCTGGCTCCCAAATCTCCCACCAGAAATTAATGCCTCCTGTAACACACCACCACACCTAGGTTTGTAACCACTTCCCAGGTATCGCTGTTTAAAATAGAAACAAAACCAGGAAACACAGTAAGAAGCCCTTATGTCAGACTGTATTCAGATTTTTTTTTTTTTTTTTATAGGGTGAAATAGGGATTGGTTACAGTAGAAATTGAATCAGCAGAACAGATGGGGCAGAGATCCCTGGAAGCAATGGCATGTGAGGGCTACAACTGCAACTGGAAACAATCTGATTATACACTAACTCAGTTCGTGTTTCAGCTCTATCACACAAGTCCTGCTGTCCATGTGACTGGTTTTCTGGTTGTTTTTCTTCCCACAATAGTGTCCCCAAAGCTTCTCTTCTGTAAAGTATCACAACATGAAAACCAAGCAACATTCACACAGAACTTATCTATATTAAGCATTTGCCACATCACAGTATAAAATGCCAGCTAACATAACCGTGATGCTATATGTAAGAGCAATGTAACAATTTCAGTCTACAACTGGCAGCAATTAAAAAAAATAAGTCATTACTGCCCAGAGACCAACTGACAAGGGCCTTCCATGGCTCACCTGCTGCCTACATCAAGCAGTCCTCTAAGAAATGAAGAAAATATATCTTAAAACCTTACACATTGAAATAGAATTCTGTTTAATTTAAAATTGAGACCATTTAATCCCCTCATTTCTCAATACAGTACTATTACCTGACATATATGCTATGAAATTATAGAGTGCATAAATTATGGAATGCATAAATCTCATCATGTTTTGGTTTAAGTTGAATGAATGAATGAATGAAATGACTCCAGAAGTTAAGTCTCTGCATCCCTTTATCTGAATTTTCACAATACTTTACTAGTAACAACATAACTCACTTTCCAAAGTTGTTGGTGGAAGCTTTGTCCGCTTGGAGTCAGGAAGCTGACATGAACAACTTAACAGTTGCTGAATGATAGCTGGACTGATTTGCTTGAAGTGGTCCTTAGAAATGGAGGAAGAACTGTTTTTCAGAAATATCTTCACAAGTTCATTGGCAGAGAAACAAACCTATGTAGAAAAGTATATACAGTTACTTAATATGTTGCATATACCTGCATTTAATGCTGAAGTTCAATACAGAATCTTAGAAGAACACAGGGTTATACAGCCTAAGAAAAACTTATTTTCCATATACTGTTTTCTGGTGAAATTACTTTAATTACATTCTTTTTTGTTTTTCTAATTAAAACTTGATACTACTATATATTTCAGAAAGACCAGAATCTTTGGGATGGAGTAGCACAAATAATGTAAGCTATTAATGTAAGACTGCATTAATAGCAGTAATATTGCCATTAATCTAAGATGCTGCCTGTATCAAGGCAGTAATGAAATTGTCCTTGTGCTTCATCTTTAGTAAGAGGTGGAACTAAGTCTTTCAAAAATTATTTTAACTACGGTACGTCACTTTTAGGTCAGCAAACTAGATGTTAGTCTAAACTTAGTGTAAAAATTACTTAATAATTGTATTATTAGAGGTACTTCAGATTTTCAACTCCTTTTCGTTCTTGTTAGGAACACCTCTGTCCAAAAAAAAAAAAGGAAATTTTATTGGGAACGTTTATATATTGAAAAATTGTCATGAATAATTGTTTTTTCATCTCCAGGATGAAACTTCTAGTAAAAATGTGAGCAGTTAGCAACAGAACATTTCTAGTGGCAATTTCTGTAAGAACATTAAAAAATAAGAAGCCCAGATCAAATATGATATTTTACTTTAAGTAATAATCTTAATTTCTTAATCTCATCTGATTAGTTGTGATTCAATTCAGAAATACTTTTTTCTTTCATTTAAATTAGTCTGTATCTGAGAATCAAAGGATTCATAAATATTCTTTTTTTAATCATTGAAGTTTACATTTATTTTGAAGGAAAATTACTATTTAAATAAAGTTGTAATTATAATTACTTTTAAATAACCCTATTAAAACCTAACACCTTCCTGCCTTTGTTCATCCATTACTAAAGTAAAATATGCCTTGTAGCTCACTAAGAAACTGAATAAATTGAGCACTGATACATTTATTCCAAACACCACATTCAAGTTTTCAGGATAACAGGTGGTCTTGCTACCTGGATCTAGTCTTTTCTGCCTCCAAGCACAAAGAGAGCGTGAAGACAATTCAGGAGTTACCATATTGGAAAAGACTTTCAGTGTGTGTGTTCTAGACAATGGTTTTGAGTCAAGAAGTAGGGATCATCAACAAATAGTATCTAGTTGAAAGACTCGCTCATAGCTGATTGCAAGCAGCATTCCTTACTGGTCAGTACAGGGACTGAAATTATTTATTGCCTTCTCCAGTGACCTAAATGATGGAGCAGAGTGCACCATATCGCATTCACAGATGAAATCCAGCTGAGACAAGTAGTCAATATGCTGACAGGCATGGCTAGTATTTAGAGGGATCTTGAGAAGCCAAAGAAACAGGCTGACAAGACTTTAATGAAGATCAGCAAAGACAAATTTATTGTGCTTAAATGAGAATAATGCCATGCATCAGTAAAGAGTGGGGAAAAAATGGGTGGAAGGTAGCTTTACAGCAAAAGCCCTTGGGTCCTGACAGACAATTTGAACATGAGTCGCCACTGTGCCCTTGTGGCAATGAAGGCTAACTGCATACTGGGCTGCATTTAGCAAGAGTGGAAAAAGATTATTGTCCTCCACTCAGGATGTACTAGTCTACAGCTGGACTATGCCCAGGTTAATAACCAGCAGTACAAGAAAGACATTTGCAAACTGGGGGAAGTCCAGTGGAGGGTTACCAAGATGGCTAGGGATCCATCTCCTAAATAGAGAAGAAACATTCTCTTTGAGTTAACTTAAATTGTAAAGGACAGAAAATATTTCCAAAATATATACTACTTTGATGTATACATTCCAAATATACATACAAAAAAATATATAAAGTATAGACTTTGAAGTCTCCTTTCTTGTCTAAGGAATGTCTTCCAGTCTAAGGCATGGATGTCAGTTACCATCTTAATCATTCTTACAAACAAAAATTATTTATTTTCAAATATATAGGATATGGATAAAATCACCTGCAAGGAGCTACTGCCCTTCAAAGCCCTCAGAGATGGTACTGAGTAGTAGCTAAAGTTGTATCTTACAGACTCTATACTTTCTAAAGGAGGTTTCTGGACTCCATAGATGGCTATTGAAAGTGTTTGGAAATGCACTATTGTCAGTTTACAGAAGCCTTGCATAGAACAATGTACAGAGAAACTTTAATTTATGTTTTTTTCTTAGTATAGAACAACAGTCCATTCTAAAAGATCACCTAAGTGGCTGTACAAGCAATATAAGAGGAAAAGAAATCTATAATAAATGTGTGAAAACATTGAATCCATGGTATTACAGTTCTCTCTGTCTTGAAGAAACACCTGATTCCACATAACACCAACCATTCTGTTAACCCCTCCTGGCTACTTTCAACACATTAAGCATCCATAATGTTCTTCCCCCAATTAATATTTAAACAAGTATAGATATACAAGAATACATTTTTGTCAGTGTTTACATTACTTTTTGAAACTAATAAATTTTACCTGAGAAATAATGTACAGTTTGCAAACCAATTTGAGCTTTTATCACTGAAATTCCATGACCAATACTATAATAACGTAAAAATAAATTAACCTGGTCCCAATCTGTGTTCCTTTCATGATCTTCAAAATAACCTTTCAGATAGTCTCCTTTTGTATGGTTTCCTTTGACTGGAATATTTTTGGTTCCAGTATCTCTGATCGCCACACTATAACGTCTTCTTTTGTGACTGTGGAATTGTCCATTTACAGTGCAGGTCTTTTTGGCTATAAGCACATTTAGCAGTTGCTCTAGTTCTAGTAATTAATCAGAAAACAGATACATTACGATGAGGAAATACGTCTTTTAAAACATAAAACCAAAAGTAATAGTTAAAATGTTATTAGTTTTAACATTAATTTAACTCATTTTAATACATTTTTATGTCCTCCATTTGCTAACTGTAGATAACTTCTGCTTAACACCTCTAGAATTTCAAAGACATCTATATACTCAGTCTTTCCTTCATTACAGTACCAAACTCAGATGTTTTGCCTATTACTGCCCTGTAAATGGAACACTGTGGTAAGACACCATGGCCAGGTATTTGGAAAGTCCAGAGAGATCAGGAAGATGGATCCTTTATAGTGTGTCCTGAAAGCAATCTTCAGGATGCTATGCTGCCCTTTGCAGTTCAGAAGTGGAACACAGGGGAGTGGATTTTCTCTCTCCTTTGGCTAATCTGGCAGCATGACCGTTTACAGCACTGAAGTATGAAGGAAGGAGCCAGGATCCCTAATCCAAACCTGGGACAATGCAGGAATGCATCCCACGACATAGGTTGAGTGCAATGGGGTGCCTGCTGATGAAACATGTGGTTATATGAGGGGGAATGCTCTATCCTATCTTATCACTTTGCTTCACCTCTGCATTTTCAAGATGAAGCCATGGTGATAGTTTCTGTAAATTCGAGTTTGTCCATTAGAAACAAAAGCAGATCACAAATTAAATTTAAAGGATTTTAGATCAGTGAGATATTTTCATGTGATAATCCTTTATTTTTTAATGTTATTCAGAAAAAGGAAGTGGTATAATCTTAACGGCAAATCTTATAAGAAGGCTTGTGATAAGATGTTTGTCTACTTTCTTCGTCTTGTGCAAACAGAGCTGAAGCTACATTAGTTTTCTAAATGTAGTCACCTCTAATTTTCTCTTTTTTTTCCATCTTGCCTGTTCCTGGCACTTTCTTGCAGTTACTATTAAGATAATAAATATTATCTTAATAATTTAAATAAATATCAAGGGACGATTTAATTAGCTTAGTCTTAAAACATATTCACACTGTAACAAACTGGTTAAGAATATTTTTTTGTTTCTCTTAATGGCACTCTACCTCCACCAAACATAAAGCCTTGCTATTGTCTTCACTGGGGCCTAAATTTCACCATAGATAGCTGGTAGGTAGTGCTGTGCTCAGGTGGCTCTATCCGTTCTCGTGAGTCAATTATTTTAGAAGATCTGGCTTGGCAATTTTAAAGGAAGGGTTTTGCTGCAGAACCAGTTTATGCAAGTACAATCCAGGTGTGCAAGTTTAGGGCTGAGCATTTTGTTCTTTATTATTATTGTTGTTGTTATTATTATTATTAACTTCCATGATTCAATGTACTCCATGATTAGAGTGATTCAATGTACTCCATGATTAGAGTAATTCAATGTAATTATGCTTAATTCAACATTTTAAGCTGTTTTAACCCATAGTTAATGCAATGTTTAAAAAGTGCTTTGGAAAGCTTCTAAAGTGTTGCTATTAGCAGTTACCACAAAGAAGGAAAAGTAGGTGTCTTACAATCTTCTAAATCCATAGTAGGCCCGTGAATTGATGGTTTAGCCTCTTAAACTGCTAAGCATGCAGAATCTTTTCAGAAGTTAATAGCAGACGCTGAAAGTAAAACACCTGTGCTTTCTGTTCATTTGGTGTTTTTTTTTGTAATCTTTGGATCATCCAGAAATCTCCTGTACTCTACTTCTATTTATTTGTGGTTAAGTAGCATTTCTGATACATCTAGCAATAGTTCTCCTGAAGAAAATGAACTTTGTATATTCCAGACTCACAGACTGGGTACTAAGATCAGAAGGTGGGTAGGGAAGTGCAAGCTATAAATATGTTTTCAGGTCCAGCAGACAGATATCAGAAAGTGTTTGGTCAAAACGGAGTGTCCTGTGTCTATTTCATGACTTCTAGGGGTATGTCTACACTGAGGTGTGAATGACTAAGGTGTATAATCTGGCTACAGTAAATGAATTACCCCATTTACTCCTAAATGAGTCTTGCACTGTATAAAGATTGGCATAAAGAAGCAATGTAAATGAGGCCCCACTGAACTCTGCCCTCACGGCTAGATTGCTGCTCTCAGAGCTCTCTGGGGTAGTTCAGACAGTACTGAGCAAATATGTAATAATTTAATGTGATGGTACACGTTTAATAATCTCAGTAACAATATGGTTTGTACCTCTCAGAGAATTATCAAAATAAGTTTATTTTCAAACATTATTTTTAAATTTAGATGAGAATACTTAACAGCTCTCAAAGGAAATCCAAAATGAAGTGCAAAATCCTTTAGGAATTTAAAAATAATTTGTATCAAATGTATGTTGTAAAAGGCAACTAGAGATGAACAAACAGCTTACCTGTCACGTGGAGCTCAGCGGTGCTGTTCAGAGAATTGAAAATATATTTTATAAAGAATTCTGGGGAAGGCAAACTTGCTTTCCCCATACAGACTCCTTGAAGAGCCAGAGTAATGATTAAAGCAGCCAGGCGTGGAAGAGTGTTTTCATCAGCACCATCTCTGTCCATTATATCAGCATTTTTCTCCAGAGTACTCACATCAACACACTGAAATCAGGAGAAAACATCATGAAGATAGCCTTGGTCACTTCCATTTAAATAATCAGAGTGACAGGAGGAGAAACTGGAGACAGCACTTTCACAGATAGCCAGAGTAGAAAAAATATAGAGATTAAAGCTGCAATTGACAGCAAAACAGCAAATGTGAAACAGGACATTTTCAGGAGAACACACATAGAATAAAAAAGCCTGAAATTTTACTCAATGTCTGATGGGGAACAAGTACAGGTTATTTTTGCTTAGTGTTATTTTTGCTTAGTGTTATTTTTAATGCTATTTCTATTATTCCAGTGTCCTCCTCAATTGCATCTACATCTACTTCCAAAAAGTGGTATATAAGGGAGGAATTTCTGTTAAGGCATGAGAAATTGACTCAAATAATACAGGCTTTAATGCTTTTCCTCAAACTTCAGAAAGAATTCTCTGTTGGTTTTAGTTCCCTATTAAATGGAATCAATACTTTGTTCTGGGGCACTTATCTGGGGACAATATGGAAAGAGAATTCTGCAGATGAAGGGTGACTTCCTGCTGAGTGACCAAACAGGAGCAGTAGACAGTTGCGCACACCCCTGTATGTGGATGTGTGGAGTTATGAAGTGAGGGAGCAGGGTACACCTCCCACTGTTACCTGGAAACTTATCCCTGTTTTCATTCATTTCTGCCTTTCTTGTTTATTTTCACTGAAAATAGTTGGGGTTTGGGAGAAACAAAAAAAGTTGGTGAGAATATTTAACTCCTTGTGTCTCTAACCCATATTAACTAAATTGAAACATCAACTAGATGGACCAGTACAGTAATAACTTATTTTACGAATATTCATCTCTCTACATATGTCTTAAACACTGCAGAGAGGAGGCTGGCACTTCTTTTCCTGTCCATCCATTACACATTTAAATTTCCACAACTTAATATTTAATCTTTCATTTCAAAGAATATATTAGGTGTTATGACAGAGAAAAAAACTAAAACATACATAGAGCCACTGAAAATGCTTTTCTTCTATTACTACCCTGCATCATTGGCCCTTTTCCATAACCCGAATTTTGTGATTCTAAGCATTGCATAGTCTATAATGTTTGCAGTACCTTTCATAAAAAACCCCTCATGTTTCTTTCCCTCATGTTAGTGAGTGGTGAAGTCTCAGTTACTGAACAGGCTTGACAACTGATTATAATGCTAGCATAAACAAACAGACCACACAGTAAAGCACTTTATGGATTGTTATTCTATCTTGACATGCCAAATACACACCAATGCCTCTTTACAGTTGCCCAGATACCATTGGAGTTCTTGGAAATCAGCATGTTCACCAAGACTCAGACCCAAAAGTACTGGTCAATGAATAATTTATGATAGGAAACGATTACACAAAGAACACAGAAAGAGGAACTGGAGGCCCTTAGCGTTCTGCTGCACAGGCAGGGCTCCTAGCTACCTTCTGTTTGCATAGGAAACTCTACTACAGTATGGTGTAAATTAAAATCCAATAAAATGAAAAAGAAAAGGGCAAATTCAAACTTTGCAATAAACCAAATTTAACTGTATATTACGAACAGATCAAAGGGGCTTCTCACAGGAGGTCAATGAGTACTTTAGGAGTTATCTAATCTGGCAAAAACTTCTTGTATTGCCTATTACAAGGAAAATAGATTTTCTTTAGATTGTGAACTCTAGAATACTAGTCTATTATTTTATAGACCTTGAGATAAGGAATAATAAACAGTGGTGAGAAAATGCGCTGCAAGTTTCCTGACTGTAAAAGGATGTGTTTAGCTGAATATACACCATATATTTCTGGGTTTTTTGTTTGTTTGTTTTTTTTATTTAAATTTAAGCCCATCTGTATCAGTGTTTCTATGAGGCATATTTGTGCTGGTATATAATTAGTCACAAATGTATGTGTCCCAGCTGAAGGAAACCATCATCTTTGGACAGATTTCTTCCACCCTGCTTTGGATGGACATGGAAGTGCAGGACATGGCAAGGATTTCATCATAGCAAAATAATCATTTCTGCTGTACAATCAGATCAGTTTTGGAGCTGTTCTGCTTTATACCATTTAAATACAATCACTGCTAATATAGTTATACTAATACAAACAAGAGATGAGAAAGTATTTTCTGTCCTTGGAGCCAAGTGTGAGACCTTGCATCTACACAGCTATCCTCTTTTCCATCTGCTGTAAGCAGGGCAACTGCAAATTATCTATTGGTAATGGTCCCTAATACACACTACCTCTACTGCTCAGTAGCACATGCCAAAAACAAGTCAAGAAGAAGGATAGTGTTAAACAGGATGAACAACAAAAGACTAGTGTTCAGCCTGTGTTCTCACACTGTTACCTACCAGTTTTCTGGAGGACCATGATACTGACACAATGTCTGAACTAGTTTAAAAGTATTATATCAGTAATAAATATGAAATTATTTTTCTTTATGTTTTCTTTACCTGGGTTTCAGAAGTTTTAAAATGTTGCCTTACTGCAGCCAAAATATCTTCAGTTTCATTCCGTGAAAAATAATAACAGTCTTCATCATGTCTTAAACTAAGCATACTCTGTAGGTAAAATTTATAATCCTTATTATTCAAGCTGAGTTCTGAAGAACACACATCTCTATGATGAAGAATGTAGTATAGAAGAATAAGAGAAATTCTCTCAAATACTTCTTCGCTGAGATGCTCCTCTAAATCTCCACCAGCCATTAGTAACAATGCATCTGGTTCAAGGCACTGTGAAAAAATAAATGGAAATTCAATTCAAGTAACACATTGCCAGTCATCTGCAAATACAATTACAGAGGAGAACAGGACAATTCAACTCATGTTTAAGGGATCGAACCTAAGCCTGCACAGATGCAGGCTGATGGAATGCGAGGAGGAGGATGCATATACTTTATTCCAGTTCTTTGGCTGCAAGATCACACTGTTTTTTTTTCAAAGCCTTTTTTTTTTTTTTTTTTTTTTTTTTTAAAAAA